>MU225246.1:2314637-2335683 GCA_018584345.1 Thuja plicata
GGTCTGACCCCTTATGAGTTGGTTTATGGTAAGAAGGTTGTACTTCCTATTGAGTTTGAGATCAAGACTCTTCGAACCGCTCTTCAGCTCGGATTGAGTCTCTCTGATGCTCAAAAGGAACGCATTGCCCAGCTCCACTCCCTTGATGAGTTACGTCAGGAAGCACTTCTTCATACTGAGCTTGTTCAAAACCAGCGAGCACTGTGGCACAAAAAACACATTCGTCAGCGCTCTTTCCAACCTGGTGATTGGGCACTTTTGTACGACTCGCGGTTCCAGGATTTCAAAGGCAAGTTTCACACAAGATGGCTTGGACCTTATGAGATTGAGCATGTATATGACAATGGTGCAGTTCAGCTCTGCACAGTAGACTCTAAACGTCGCAAGCTCCTTGTTAATGGCCATCGACTGAAGCTATATAAAAAGCCTCTCCAAGGAAGCTTTCTCTTTGGCGCTTGCTAAGGAACTCACCTTGGTTCCTTATGGTCTTCCTCAACATTTTTGGAATATGTATATGCTTATATATATATATTTATATATAAAAAAAGATCCAACAATGAAAACCAATCTCTGGCATTGTTGGCCAACTACTTGTTGAAAACTGGGTGATCTAATGACTTGTAGTTGTCAAAATTTATTGGTAGTGAAAACTGGTTCGCCAGCGCTGCCAGGCGGCACTTGATTGAAAACCGATTTCTCGGTGGTCTAAGTGTCGTAAAAAATAAAAAAAATAAAAAAAAATAAAAAAAAAAATGAAAAAAAAATGCTGCGACAGGAGGTTTCCAAGCCCCTGTCGCCCTTCTCTCAGCGTTCTTTGTTCGTGGTTTTCCTGTCGCTCTGACTTTTCCAGATGCCTCCACTGCTGCGCCTGCCACCTGACGGCACTTCTTCCATGCTCGCTGATCTCCTTGGATTTGCTGACGACTTCACCTCGACCGCCACATTGTCACCACGTCAGGAAGTCTTTTCTCACCTTATGCTTTGTTTTATGTACTTTATTTTCTTAATGATTACTTGGCATGACCGGGATGGATCAGCCGCTTAGACTGGGGGGGTTCTGAGCCATGTCATCATTTTCGCATACGCCTTTATTGAGTCATCATCCCCACGTCAGTTCTTACACGCTCCTTTCCATTATTAAGCCCTGCGCCAGGTCACTTCTACACGAGCCTTTTGTCCTTAACAATTAATTACACCGACTTTGCCATTATTCCTACTTTTTGCTGGTATTGTCCTCATTTCCCTGTTGCTAAATCCGCTTCATACTTCCTGTCACTTTCATTTTTTTTGCCGTTGCCTTTTGATTTCCACTGTGATAAACCTTTTAAATTATGTTGCCTGTTGTCATGGGGGGTAAACACCTTCGCTATGAACCTGATTCAATGGACAAATTGCATGCTGCTGGAGAGGCATTGAAAATCTTTGCTCATGCTGGCTGGATGAAGTTCTTTGAGCGATTGAGTGGGTTTGATGCTACTGTCGCTGCAGAATTTGTGATGGGATTCCAGGGAGACAGTGCTACAGTTCGTGGAATTCAATTCCCAGTGAATTTGTAGATTATTGCACAGGTCACTGGCTTGCCTCAAATTGGTGATAATTTCTTTCCTACTGCGTCATCCAGAGTTACCGATTTGAAGCCTCACAAAAAGCAGTTTCTACAACACAGAGAATCGGTTGAGAACATTCAGGGGCACGGGATAGCAAGGAAATCACTTCCGGAGCCATGGGACGATGTTGCAAAGTTTTTAATTCACTATATCACCTGCGAAGGTCGCTTCAAGTATGTATTTGCCCACCATTTCCGCTTAATGTTACATTTGTGATATGGTGTTCTTGTTAATTTGCCCTATTACCTATTTTGTTCCCTGAAACGGTCCTGTGACCAATACAATCGGGGACATGCTGATTCCTTGGCCCATCATGGATTAATTAAACTCATTGTTACCCATAACCTTCCCCTGGCTCAACCAGCTCTCAAATGGGATGCATTTGTGAATCAGAACCCTTTTGAAAGTCCTCAACCTCCTGTCGCCGATGATATCCCTGAAGCCAGTTCTTCCAAAAAATGGCGTCTGAAACCTTCGAGCCTACCAGAAGTAAAAGCCTCAAAGCCTAAAAGAAAAGTGGAAAGTGAAACCCCTGAACTTAGCCCTCATCCCATGATTACGCGACAAAAGCAGCATACCCCTGTTAAATTGCTCGGGTTAGTTGAAACAATAGAATTTGCAGGTGATATGGAAATTTTGGGAACAAAAGAACCCCAGACAAAGAACACTCAGTTTTTGAGAAGGATGAGGAGCCAGCAGCATAGAAATAAGAACTCACAACAGCAAAAAGAAGACTCTACCCCTGAGAAAACAATCTCTGATGAAGAAGAGCCACCTGAACAACAAAATGAAGAAGAAATTGGACATCATGACACCAAATTAAGTGAAGCATTTGGTGAAAAAGTTGGGGAGGACACTAATGTTGAGATTAATAAAGAAGAGGGCATTATGGACGCTCAGCAAGAGAACCTTGAAACTGAAAAATCACAGGAAGATGTCCATGAAGAACATGCTCAACAAGAAGAGACCATAATGCAAGAACACTCTAATACCACTACTGATATGGTCCTTTATCAGGGTTTAAATGTCAAGCCTCCTCTTCCTGACACTGAAACTGCCCTTGCAATGAGTAATGTTCAACTCCCTGTCACCCCTACAGTTCAAAATGACCCTAATCCAATTGCTATAGGAACAAGTGATGAACAGAATATCTCCCTCTTTTCTAATACACAATTATGGCAGATGATCACTCAGCTCCACCAATCCAATCAACAGTTGCAGTTACAGTTACAAGCACTCGCCTCTCAAGGAAAGGGAACCATTGGTGCAACCAGAGTTGAATCAGATACAGAGATATTATATGTGAAGCCTATTGAATCCAGCCAAACACCTCATTTGCATGAGGACATGCAAAACCTTTGAGCTGGGGGGAATGATGGGTGTGCAAATTGCTTTTGTTTTTGTACATTCTTTATAACTTTTGCCTTGTCTTAAGCCTGTCAAAACCCCTGTTTTGCCATTAATTATTAAGGAATATAGTGCATATAATAAAGTCTTAAGGTTTGAAATATTTCTTGGAAGAGTGGACGTTTAATGCATAAATATTGATATATGTTGGTTCATTCTGCTACAGGAACTAAACATGTGAGGATATGGGGTCGGCCATTTAGCTGGAAGAACAGTTTTGAAGTTGTCGCTTTGTTACATTAAGCGCATAGTCTTGAATGGCTCAGATTTTGGCCATATGTTATTTTAGTTAGACTATTTTACAAATTGTTATGTATGGCCAGCGGCCAAAACAAACTATTATCTATGTTTAGGAAATAGGCCAGCGGCCATTCTAGTTAGTTGTCAATATGGTTGAACATTTTAGGCTATATAAGTAAATGTGAATCAAAAGACATATGATCAATAATATATGAAATACCCTATTTTTACATCATCTCAGCAATACTGAATTGAGAACGCGGAACTCCTGTAGCAGCCAGTTTTAAGCTATTTCTCACCTTGTGAACCGGAGGAGGGCCTCCTCTTGGGAAACTTGGTGAGATTACTATATTTTACTTTGTAAGTATTTTCAGTATTGTCGATTTCATGTGTTCCTTTCAAGATTTAATTGTGTGCATTTCCAAGAAGTTCTCTATATATGTTTGATTGAATCTATACAGAGCTTGTCGATCGATCATAAATTCAATTGTCTGATGAAATAGTTGGTTGTGACAGTTTATAAAGAAATTGTTTGATATTATTCTATTATTACATAAATCTATTACTGTTCGCCGTATTCTTCCTACCACCTGCATTCATATTTAATACTCACAATACCATTTGTTGTATTCCTCTTACCATATCCTTTCAGTCTCATAACTTCCTGTCGCCATCTATAATATCCCTTGTCATCACTTATTATACTTCCTGCCGCGCTCTGTGTTTTGAACCAACCTGTTGAAAACAACCTTCTGCTACTATGAAACTTCCTGTCGCAATCTAAGAAGATTACAATTCTTAATTAAACCAACTTCTAATCAGACAACAACTTTCGCAATAAACATTCATTGAGTTTAATTATCTAGAAGAGTGTGATTAATTACTTAGAGGTGTGTTAATAGCATTTATAAATATATTGTTTAATTGTTTAAGGGTGTGAACTTTAGATGAATGTAATCCATTTATAGAAGTATGTTTGATTCTTAATTTCTTTGTGTTTAAAATTCATTTGCAGTAGATGTGTGGTAGTGAGCAGTAATTTGCATTCATAAAACTCTTGATTTATTACTTTCACCCCTTGAGCAAACAGCCGTTATATCTCTCACGAGTTTACGAATCCCATATTGACACTCTTAGGGTAATTTCAATTCAACTGTATCCATACAAAGGCTATCCAAGTGAACCTCAGTTTTACCCAACACTACAACACTTAGAGAGTACAGACAACAGGAACTGAAACATCTAACTACTATTATAAAGGGGTAGTACTTTGTCCTCAATAACATGAATTGAGGTGAATCCCATTCATAGGAATGGGAAATTCTTCTCCCTCCATGGAAGACAAATGAAAGGCATTATGGGCTTTACACCCTATGACCGTGAAGGATCCACTCCAGATTGCATCAAACTTAGTGTGCCTCCCAGGTTTATTCTTCAACTCATCCCACTTAAGGACCAGGTCTCCTTCCTTGAAAACCCTAGGCATGGACTTCTTGCCAAATATTTTCTTCATCTAAGCCTGATGGATCTCTAGGTTTTCCAATGCTAGCTTCCTTGTTTCCTCAAGTTCCATGAGTTCAACAAGCCTTACTTGCATGGAATCTTCTTGTACTAGTTCAATTTTCTTGATTAAATTAAAAGTAGATAATTCAACAGAAATAGGAACTTTAGCTTCCTTCCCATAGAATAGAAAGTTTGGAGAGTTACCTGTGGATCTCATAGGGGTTATTCTATCCACCCACAAGGCCATCTTCAACTTTCTATGCAAATCTCTCTGATTCCCTTCAATAATTCTCCTGATGATCCTAATCAGGTTCTTATTTATATATTCTGCTTGACCATTACCCTGAGGGTAATAGTTAGATGAAGTATTCAGGATGATGTTATGATTAAATTCCCATTCTAAAATATTCATTCCTAGGAAGGCTAGTGCATTGTATGAGATAATGGATTTAGGTGTTTTGAATCTTGCTACCATGTCTTGGTAGAAACTGAGGACAGATCCTTCAGTTGCATCCTTTAGTGCTATGGCTGCCCACTTAGTGAAATAATATGTGGAGATGAGGATCCACTTGTGACCAACACTAGAGGGTGGGTTGATGGGGCCAATGAAATATAACCCCCACTTCATGAAAGGATTGTCAACCTTAATAGGATGCAATGGTAAAGCTGCCAACCTGTGCTTGCCAATAAATAAAGCACAATTTTTACATTTTCTTACCTAGGAAAAGGCATCTTTGTGTAGACTGGGCCAATAATATCCTGCTCTCATTATTTTTAGAGCAATATTTTTTTCTGGAAAATGGACTCCGGATGCTCCGTCATGGAATTCTTCAAGAATTCTATCCATATGATCTGGTTCAACACACCTTAGCAGGACACCATTGTAATCTTTTCTATATAAAAAACCATCCAGAATGACAAAAGGAATGGCTTGCAACTGGAAATACCTTCTCTTGGCTCTATCAAGGTTTAGGGGACACTCACCAGTCAGGAGATAATGCTTCATATCTACTGTCCAACTTGTGGGGGCTGCATTCAGATTCATTAGGACAACATCTACTTCTTTTTGATTGCTGTCTTCTTTCCCTTCTGCCATTTGCTTGCATAGTCCTTTTCCTCCTACTTACATAGAGACTTTTATTTGAACATCATATTACATTTCTTTATTAATCCAACCTTCTCTCTTATGGTTCAAATATTTTTTCAAAAGGAAATCTTTAATGGAGGGATGGGCAACCATAACATGAACTACATTATTCAAAAGCAAATGTCTAAACTTTTTCAAACTCCTTACCGCTGCTAAGACATGATTCTCCACAGAGGTATAGTTCAGTTTATATCCATCCAATCCTTGGCTATAGAAAGCCACTGGTCGCTCCTGCTTATCATCATTTTGTTGAACTAGTATGGCAGATATAGTGTTAGTATTCCCAAATGCATAAAGAATGAAGTCTTTTGAAAAAATTGGGTTTACCATAGTAGGAGCAAAGGCTATTGCCTCCTTTACTTCTTCAAAACACCTTTTACCTTCACTTGTCCAATGAAAGGCAACATTATTTTTTAGCATCTGTTTCATGGGCTTCAACAATGCTTCAATATTCAGAATAAATCTCCTCAAGATGTTGATTCTCCCCAAGAAACTTTGACACCCCTTCTTATGTGCTAGCAATGGTAGTGCCAGGATCACACTTATCCTTTCTGGTCAATATTTGTACCCTCTTTAGAAACAATATGCCCTAGAATTCTACCTTCATGAACATAAAAAATGCACTTCTTGGGGTTCAAAGAGACTCAGAATTCTCTACATCTCTCAAAGATCTACTTTAAATGAACCAAGTGCTCATTAGTATTCTTTGAAAAAATAGTTATGTCATCTAGATAGACTAGGACAAACTTATACATTAAGCCATAAAATTCCATCTCCATGGATTTTTGGAAAGTAGAACCAGCATCAGAAAATGCAAAAGGCATTTTTCTATATGCCATGGTGCCCCATTTAGTTGTGAAGGTTGTTTTGTACTGATCCCCCTCTTTTACCAAGATCTGGTTATAACTAGAAAGACCGTCTAACAATGAAAATATGTTAGATCGTGATACAAACTGTAGTATCTGTTCCATAGAGGGAAATTTATGGTGATCCTTTAGTGAGGCTCAGTTTAGATCTCTGAAATCCACACACAATCAGATCTTACAATTCTTCTTCTTGACAGGCACCAAGTTAGAAACCCAAGAAGTATGCTTAATAGGAAATATAATGTTAGCCTTAATCATTTTTCTTAACTCAGTTTTCATTAGCCCCTCTAACTTAGGATTTATAGGCCTTTTTTTGTGTCTAATAGGCTTAGCATTAGGTTCAATCTCAATGGTATGCTAATCTAAATGAGGATAAAATCCTTACAAATCATGGTACTCCCATGCAAATACATCATTGAATTATTGGCATAATGAAACAAAAGCTTTCTATTTAGACTATGTACATACCTTTCCAAGCTTTAGGAACTTATCCCAGAGTATTTCAATTGTTGGATAGTGTTCCTCTTTTACTGCCATGCTTACCTTTTCTCCCCTAAGCTGGTCATTAGAGTTAAAATAAACTAAAGGTTGACCAACCCTTTGGGAAATTTGTTCATTTTAACTGCAATATCTGATCATTGTATTGATGGGCATGTTTACTCTGATTAGCATTAGAAAAATCAGCTTCCTCCATAAAAAATTTAGTATATGTTCATCACTTCCAAATATTTTCCAGCTTACCTTATTATCTGGGACTGAAGGTCTTTCAAGGATCTTTACATATTACTGCATTTCTATGTTTTTTACCTCTTTAGGAATGTCATATTCAGCCCCCATAGAAGCTGACTTATCTTCTTGCTTGTTCTGATTTCTTGGAACAACAATTAGATTAAAAGAATAAAAGCCTTCAATTAGGTCCCAAAATCTATGTTTATACATTCTAAGCACATCATTTTTGTTTAGGTTAGTATTACAAATCTGATTGACTACTAGCTCACTGTCACCTAAGACTGATAAACATTTGATACCCTTCTTTTGGGTCCACTCTAAACCATGAATCAAAGCCTCATATTCTTTTGTATTATTAGTACAACTAAAGGAAAAATGTACAGTAGAATAGTACCTTTTCCCTTTTGGTGAAATAAGTATAGCCCCTCCTCTGGCACCAATCTTGCTTCTGACACCATCAAAGAATAACTGCCATAGTTCATTCTTTTGCTATTCTGGATCCTCTTTCTTCATCAAATTTGGGATCACTGCATTCTATTCATGAATGATATACATCCCTATGCCAGATACCTCCATGTTCCTAAAGGGATCATCCTCTGGGTCTTCTTCTACCCACTCATCCAAGGAAAAATCTGGGATATTCTCAATAGTAGTGCATGGTTATGAGAAAACAAGCTCTTGTTCATGGAACATTAGTTTGGCATTGATGGGGCTAGGTGTGTAGGGCTCCACATGGTCATTTACAAAGGTTTCTAACTTGATTCTGACCTTTGTACAATACCTAGTTCTAAAATATAAGTGAGACCAATTTGAAGAAAGATACCCACCTAACTTGGCAATAAAATGTCTGCTAAGGAAAATGACAAAGTAGGGTGGTAGATCAATAACGTAGACATCTTGAGGGATTGAGAAGTTGGGACATTAATGCAAGGTGAGGCTTAGGTCCTTAATAACTCCAACTGTACTAACTAATGAGTGATCTAATTAGATGATAGGTTTATCAATAGGCTCATAGGATAACCCTAAGATGTCATCTAATTGCTTAGGTATGACTAAGATTCTTTCTCCTGAGTCAATCATATAGTTATGAATTAACATTTTTCCAATAACAAGAGTGACATAAAAAGGAGGAGGCTTGACCTATGGAGCCTGTTGATTACTTATGGGCTGTAGGCTAGCTTTTGCATCTTGCTAATCCTTTTGAGGCACATTGGAAATCAAAACCTTAGGTTTCTCTGAAACATCTTTTAGTGCAATCTTAGACAAAGCATCAAGCATTAATTCATTTTTTCTAGGGATGGCTAAAGTATCTAGCATGTACACACTTAGTGAAGTTTTCTTCATTTGTTCTACAATATTGAAGGAACTCTGGCTTACCTTTGGCTATCCCTTTCCTATAGCCACCTCTGGTTGTGTTGGTGTAGGCTATACCACCACTCTCACATGATCCTTGGTTGGTATAGATTATCCTCGAGGCAAGATTTGAACAACCTCAGGTTGAGAAACCACCACTCGAGGCTGCTGGTTATTTGAAACTGGTTGTTATGCTTCCATAGCCCTCTTCTTGGACCTTGTATTAGCAGAAATTGGAGCATAATTTTGGTTTTTATTGGGGAAAGAGTTAACCGCACATAACTCCTCACTCTACCAATTCATGAGAGCCACATTAGATACATTATGCTCACTTGGGCTAGCTAACTGAATCTTCTACATTTGAGGCTCTTGTGGCACTTTCGGCTGTGCCATAACATTGTTTTTCACTATAAGGGTTTGACCTAATCCATTGGGACAACCTCCTTGAATGTGCTACTAGTTGCGTGGGAAATTCCAATCGTAATTTTGGGCTATATTGTTCTATGCTACATAAACAAGTTCTCTATAATAACTAGGAATATTAGGATTGTAGGCCTGGGTGGCTCTTTGATTATAGTTCCTTGCTCGGCCTTGCTATCCTGAATGGTAAGGAGGTCTATTCTATTGATATTAGGCCTGATATGGTGCTTGGTAAGGCTACTGGTAGGGCTATTGATGAGGCTGAAACTGCTGCCTTTCAAGACTAACTAACTCATTAGTAACACTTTGCAAGGTCTTTTTGAGCTCATTCAACTCTTGGGAATGGTCTACAACTGGAGCTGGGATATGTGGAATAGAGGCCAAGACTGGGATTGCTTCAAGAATAGGTTGCAATTCTAGAAAGAAAGGCACTGGAGGCCTTGGGGCTATTTTCCCAACTTGGATGAGACTGTTCTAAACTCTTATGGCAATATCAAAGGTTGTTGATAGTTATCCCCTCCCATAGACTGAATCATTACAAAGATATCACTATTAAGGGAACTCAAATAATATAGGAAAGCATGATAGTTTGAAGGCCTGACTTCTATAGGGATTCTTTTCCATGTCCTTTGGAACCTTAAATTGAAGTCCATCATATGCTCCTGGGGTGACCTCTTTATGGTAGTCAAATGCTCTACTAAAGAAATATGGTCAGACTTATCCTCAAAATGGGTAGTAAGGGAAACACCTAGATCATCCTAGGTTGATATAGAGTTAAATGCTAAACCCCTAAACCATTGCAAGGCTTTACCCTTGAATGATGCTACCATTAACCTAACAACTACATCATCATGAGTGATGTGATAAAGAGCACAAAGGGATGCAACATATCTTATATGTTCAATGGATAAGGTTTGACCTTCTCCAGTAAAAATGGGCAAGATTTTAAGGGCTCCCATAGGTATATCATTATGCTGTTGTAAATTCATAGGGCTACCTTGGTTAAAAGCCACAAAAGGATGATTTTTGGCCATAGGTGGATTTGGGAGAACTTGAGATAATACATGGAGTGGTGGGACAAAAGGAATACCTGCAGGGATATGACTAGAGATAGTAGGATGAGATGCACTAGGTTGGGGTTGAGTGCTCTTGGCTGTCTTTCCTCTTTTCTTGGATGAAGGTAGCTCCATGTGTTCAAAAGGATTCTTTCTCTGCCTAGTTGGTATCCTGTTCATGTACTAACAAGACTAACCTGCATAAAACAAGAGTAGAGTCGCCAAGTATGATACTTCTTAAATCACAATAAGAATATAGCTACTTCTCATACCAAACAGCTACTCATATGAAACTTTCTAGAATACTAGCTCAAAAGTCTATCCCACTAGGCGTGCCAAAAACTATTGTCACTAGGGATTGCACCCGTAAGAGCTAAGTATGAAACTCATCAATCCTGTGAAACATGGGAATACTTCCAGGTTGTGGGGAACCTATAATGGAAGTAGACCTCTAGATTTAGGGCTGACTTCCCCTTGAATCACCTTAAACTCAAACAAAAACTTTTCAGAGGAAAGGGAGAGAGAAAGTGCATGAATTGAAAAAATGGACTTAAACCCTAGGTGATTCACCAAAACTTTGAAGATCCACGAATTGTAAAATACTCACAATATGATTTAAACATAACTTGGAATTCACAGATTTGTCCCACTTATATTTTTTTTTTTTGAGAATAATAAGGTGTGGATTGTAAATGAGAAGGAAATGAATAAATTTCACAACTCAAAGACTTACCAAATTGGATCCATCTCCTCCACTAATCATGCATGATAGATGATATTTTGCCAAAATGATTTATAAAATATCATTTGACCAATATTTACAATAATAGAATATGCATGACTTTACATTTTTGCATCCCATTTTGAATTAATTAATGACCCTGTTGGTTGTATTTCCTATTTTTGAGTTTGCCCTGTAAAATTTTGAAGTTTCCCATCACTCCTATGCTTAGAAAGTTGAAAGTCATGGTCAAAATTATTTATATACCTCTGTAAATATTGTTTTGTCCCTAAACCTAGTTGAAAATTCTTTAAACTCTAAGCCCTTGGGTCATTTCTACGTGAAAATGCCAAAAATCCCTAAGTTTCTTAAACAGGTTCTATTTTTCATGCTACTTTTTCATAAACTTATGTTTGAGTTATATGCATGTGCTTATATGATAGTCGCTTAGTCTCATGAAAGAAAGTGAATATTCCATATGGTTATGAGACTCAGCAAATTGCCTTTGTTGTGCTATCTCTTAATGAAAAGGAATATGCTTCAATGATCATGTGACTTGGTGCAGACCGTCCATCTGAAATATGATCCAACTGTGGTCAGATTATCTCTTAATAAGATCAGGGTTAGTGATTTTATATCACAAGTTTGATTTTACTCAGTTTCATTATCTCCAGATATAACTCGGGGTTATATGTTGAGTTAAAAGCAGTGTTGTTGCTAAGTCTTAAATTAAAAGATGAGTTAAGAAAAAGATTGCGAGACTTGGAGACAGTCGTCCGATCAAAGTAAGATCCAATGGATAGTGAGAAGTCGCTTATAGAATTTGAAAATTCAATAGCTATTCAGCGATTAGGAGACAAGGAATAACATTAAGACACGTGGCTAAGTATGATAAAGACAAAGGGTATAGTCGCGTGGTCTGTGATTAATTTTTTAATACAATAAACTTATTTGGCAATTATGAGACAAAGAATGTTATCGCTAGGTCTCAAGATGATTTAGGGTTTACATGAAATATTAAGAGACTTAGGGGGAGCCATCAGATGCTGTCAGATTGAATATAAATGGTTGTCAGGTAATCTCTAAATAAGATGGCCAAGTGTATTTTCTTCCAGCGACTAAGAGACATAAGGAAATAAAGGTTACATTATACTTTAGTCGCTAGGTCTAAGGATATATTAGGGTTTGATATAATTCTTATGAGATTTAATATTGTCTATTAGATGCTAAGAAAAGAAAGATCAATGGTAGTTAAGGAGTCTCTTGATAGATTTGATAAAGTGAAACTTGTTAAGCGACAATGAGACAAGTTCTAGTCGCGTAGTCTCCAGAAGGAATTAAGTTGTTAAAGCAAAGATACTAAAAGCTTGGTCACTGAATCTCCAATTAAAATAATCAAGTGATAAATTATTTAGTGATTAAGACACAAGGCTTATGTCACAAAGTATAAGAAAAATTTAGGGTTATACCAAAAGATTACAAGACATGGTGAAAGGCATCAGATCAAAATAATATCAATGGTGATCGCGTAGTCTTAGAATAAACCTAGACTAAAGGAAATCTCTCAGCGACTTAGCTTTTCCACAGTCATGTGGTCGCAAGAAGGTAATCATGATTTGAATTGAAGTTAATAATACCTTGTGTTGCCAAGTCTTGGAAAGTGATTACAGTTAAGGATTTTTCTTAGCGACATGGAGATAAGTTGTAGTCACGAGGTCGGTGATAAGGAAAAGTGAAAGTTAAAGCATTGTAAAAGTTAATACAGTTGCTGACATGCCAAAGTTGAAAAGTCATTAGCCAATGAAGATTTAGAGAAGTTATGACAGCCTTGAAAGGTAGGTGAGGTGTTTTAGGATCAGCCAATCAGATTAGAATTGACCTCTTGTCAAATTTAGTAAGGATTTTTCATCAATTTTGCACTCATTTAAATTTGATTTCCTGTCATAATCAGAGGCTAAGGTTGGGAGAAAGCATTGATGTCACAGTATGCTGAATTGAAGGTAGAAGTGATGGGATTACCCAATTATGAGCTATGTACCTTGATCATTCTTTACCATAAATAGATGATATTATGCTTCATTTTCATTTACATTGCCTTCAGAATCTAGAGCAAAGAAATTACCAAGTTATCAGTGTTTGCAAAAAAGAGAGTTGCCATCTTTTGAAAGGTCAAGCAATTAAGGTTTCCAGTTCAAAATTCAAGAAATTTAGTTGGTTTTCAGAGCTTTTGATCATTTTTATCGTATTACAGTTCAAAAGTAAGGGTTTCCATTGAGAATATTTTTTTCAATATCGGTCAGAAAGGGTGTGATAAAAGCAAGCAGCCAGGATGAGTAGAGAAATCAGTGTAGCTTCCACTAGTGGGAAAAGTGAAGAAATAGATGATGAGACTAAGGGGAAAAGGAATTTATTAGATGAATTTTTGACATTGCTACCAGGATTAACACAGAATAAGAAGTCAAAGGATGATATCCTGAATGATGACCTAGCCTATATCCGAGATGCCAAAACTCCAAGTTCATTAGGTTACTCTCTCTTTAATTATTTTTATAAAAATAGTGATGAATGCCAGTGTCAAACCCTTGGACATGTGGGTTAGCTAAATTAATTATGCCTAATGTATTCATAGATATTGATCTTGTTTTAGCCTTAGAAAATAATTATGATGTGCTTTCTAAGAAAATTAAGAAGAGTTATGGCACTATACTAGTAGATTTAAACATAAATTCATTCATGAAAGCCTTCAACCTCTACTACCCTATGTCAATAGAGATTGAACTTAAGAAACAAGAAGCTAGGTATGAAAAACATGCTGGGGTAGTTAAAAGTTTAGTGCAAAGACATATTCCTAGACATATTAAGAAATATATTTCCCCCATGCCAGGACTTGCACCTTATGCTTATAAGGATTTGAATCATTATATCAAGTACATTGCTTTTGCACTTTATAAAGTATTAGGGAATGACGGGGGTACAAAGAGGATCACTGTTGATGTCCTGATGATTACCTTAGACTTGCAGGATGTCCATGCTAGAACCTCCTATGATTATATTCAGTATATAATTGATAGAATGCATGAGGGATTTGTGACCATCTAGAATAAAGAAAAGGAGCCTAAGTTTTTGCATTACTCTATCTTGATGCATTTAATAATGTATTACAATTACCCTATAATGGATCTAAATAATTTGAGGCCACAAGGAGTTCACCAGGGTCAACCCAACCTTATGCAATTTTGGATAAGGATTTGGAATTATATTGCTATGGATTGTGAGTTTTGTGCATTTGAGAATTGGATAGTTTATCCACTACTACAGTGTCTAGGAGTAAACAAAACTAGATTACCAGATAGGGTGCTACAATTGTTGAGGCCTTGTGAGTATGTAGACAAGTGGTGTAGAGATCACAACTGGGGTGATTTATACTTGGAGAAATTTTTTACTATGATTAGAGTATATGGATGTTCACATCCACCACACACACTCCCATTCCATGTTCCTACCAGAATTGCAGCAATAGAGTTTATATGGCAGCTCATGTTAATAGATAAGGAGCATCTGGCTCCCCATAGGAAAGGGACATTCACTCCCAGACAATTCAAGGTATATCAATTCACTATTGGAAAAAAGAGCCATAGATTTAGTAAACAATTGGCTAAGCCATTACAGGATGGGTGCAACATTGTATATGTACATTGATACAAAGCGATTCATTGCAAGTGCCAAGAAGATTCTAACCCCAACCATCCCTTATACTTATGAGCATGAAGAGTGCATGGAGGAAGATGTCATAAGGAACATTATTGAGGATGAAGAAGTGATTCTGAGAGAAAATAAAATTAAAGAATTAATGGACCTGCAAAGGCAAGTAAAGAGGAAAGGATTGTCTTTTGGAGGGTTCCTCCCTAATTTGCCTTATTTAAAGAAGATAGGGGCTATGATTGAATCTCATACTTTCCCATGCAATCAATTAGAGGATAGAATATGACGATGACAGTGATGAAGGCTACCCCTCACCTATTGCCCCTCCAGTTAATCATGCAGTTGTAGAAGAACAAGCGGGAGATGAAAACATTATTGACCTCATAGAGGTCCCAGAAACTGAGGTTACCAATGAGCCTCCTCTCAAAAAGTAAAGATTTGAACTTGGAGAGCCTTCCTAGGCAATAATCTATGTGAGAAGAGAGAAGAAAAAAGATAAATCTAGTGCTCTTATTCCAGGTAATAGGCCATATGATCATCAATTGAGGAAGGAGATTAGAAAAGGGAAAAAGTTGCAACAAGATGAAGAGGAAAATGTTGAATTACCTCTTAGAACATGCATTATGAAAGGATAATTCATCAGCAACAGTTCCTAGATGATGATAACTTCATTAAAACCAAAGAATTTAAAGACTTCCTTAGATGGAATAAGCAGCAAAATTTTGGTAAAAAGCTACAGTTGGATGGAGGAGAGCCAGTAACAACCAAAGCCTTACAGGATATACAAGATTATGATCCTAAAATAGAAAAAATTACTCTAGAGGAAGCAAGGAAACTAGTTAAGGCCAGTGGGATGTTACTTATTGAAGGCTGGGATTTAGCCTCAGCTTTTATAATTGATCAAATAAGGAAGCAACCGGACTTGAAATTATCATTAGAAGTGCAGGTTGGAGAACTAATTAAAGGATTTGGTTATGACCCAATATCCCAAGTTTTTGCAATGTGGAGCCTAGCTCCTAAGGATCAAAATCCAGACTTGCTAAATATCTAGGAAAGCATGGTGGGTAGACAAATGGAATGGTCTATCAACAATACTAATGACATGGAGATTTTATAGGTATTGTCATATTTTTCCCAATTAAATGTAGCTAAAACTGAATAGATATCATAAAGGTATGACAACTTGGTGGAAGAGACCAGTGCCATTGTAAAAGATAGGGAGTTATGTAACATTAAGATTCATGATTTGGAGAACACAATTAGAGATTTGACTCAACAATTGGTGGAGAAGCTTGAGTTATCCCTGCATCACCAAAAGAGGTTACACATGTAGAGGTCCAAACAGAGATAACAAGGGAGAATGCTGAAACATAGGAAAAAATCATGAAGCATAATGAGATTGTCCTAGGATCATTAATGATTATCTTTCAGCATAAGATTGATGCATTAAAGGATAAAAATGATCTCATTTTAAATGCATATAATAAGCTTCCTATTCTGCATGCTGAGGTAACAAATTTTATTGCTATCTTAAACCCCTACTTTGGAACATGGTCTAGCAGGACTCAATTGTTTGAGAGGTTGGCATCATTGCAGCCACATAGGAATGATCTTCCAGAGATAGTCACAGAGGTTGGTGATGAAATTGAGAAGATAAATGTGACTTTTCCTTTCTTCAAAGGCAAGTTAAATCAAATTGAGGCCAAACTAAATCTCTTTGGATCAGATTTTAATAGATTTATTCCTCCGATCAAGGGATATGACAATAAGATCAAAGCCTTGGAGGCATGGAAAGCAGAATTTGATGCTAAACTGCCTAAGAAAGAGGCATTTATTACTGACAATGCAGAATTAGATATGAAATGTTATAATAAGATTTTGGATGAGGCTTTTAAGGTTGAGACTAACATCAATAAATTTCTAACAGATGTCAAGAGTATATTAGATACTTGGTGGAATGGGAAAAAAGCACAACTTGAGAGTATTAAGAGCTTTGATTGGCCTGTTGAAGATGATGTAGCAACATGGGATGTGCTGACTAAGCCTAAAAAGAAGAAATCTGTTGTAGAGGACATTGATATCATTGATGAAGAGTAGAGAAACACTTGGTGCCTGCTCTTTGAGCATGGGGAGGTTAGCAATCTTAAAGAGATTAGTGTAAGTTAGCCTATATTGGCAGTCACTAGATCTTATTATAACTATCAGAGGCTATCCTGAACACATACAAACAAAGGTGCCAAAGTTTAGAAGAAGACAAAGAAGCAAATCAGATTTTATTCTTCATTTTTGTCCTTCCACCGCTTAGTTCATTCCTGTCTTTTGTCTTGTCTATAGTTTAGGGTTAGGTTTTCTAAACCATCTAAAGCTTGTAGCATCCTTATCTTGATAATTCCAAGATGGTTTAGGCCTTTAAATAGTTCTCTTGTATCATTTGTAAAAAAGGGTTGGAAATTAGAAATCAATGAAATATATTACAAGGAAGACTACTAAAATTTGTCTGAGCCTTTGTACTATTTGTCTATCTATATATATTTGAAGCTTTAAGACATTAATACAAATATTTTCAATCTCTTTTTTGCATCTTGGATTGTCTCTTCTCATTACTGTTATAGCTCTTGTATGTTTACTTGTAAGGTATTTAGGCATACTGATCACAAGGTGGTTGTGCAGTTATTTGTAAGCTCCTTCAAGGAAGGATTAATTATTTCAAGTGACCCCAAAGAGCTTAGCATTAGTTTAATGATATGATGATATAGTTGTAGAGATAGCATAATTTGTAAGGCATTTTATCTTTGTTTCATATGTTTTGTTAATCACCTTACTGTGGAATTATACGAGATATTGACTCATAGCCCAAGGTTAAGGCACTAGTTTTTTTTTAAGTTGGCTAAGTAATTGATCATCATCCAACCAATATTTTAGTTTATCAAATCATTCACACCTTCAATATACATTCCATTCAAGTAATTGTGTTCAAGGAATATAATTCAGTCTACTAATTCCTTTGAGAGAGAATCAAAATAGGTTATTCTTCCCGAGGTTCACAAGAACTGAAAAAAGAAACTAGGTTATCCTTCCTGAGGTTCATAAGAACTGAAAAAAGAAGGATAAGAATCCTTATTACCTTACTAATTTTTGTTGTCCAAATACTAGTGTGGATCATTAAGCTCTGTATCAGGATATTCATAGTCTTTTACATAGTCATATACTTGTTGATCCATTAAAAAAGACATTTTGACATTTTCGTAAGAAGATAATCCACTTAAAAGATACTGTAAATCAGCAATCATACATAGGTAATACCTGCCTGAGCCAGTGGAACTCAAAAAATAAGGAGAAGGTAATAGTTTCCCCAGATGTTTTCTAATACCCTCATCAATTAGCCTTTCTTTTTCATGAAATAGGAGTCTGCATTCAAGTACACAACTATACTGCCATTTTAAAATTGTTTCTGCAAGAAAAAGAGCTAACAAAACCTAAGAGAGAAAGATAGCAGATATGATATTAAAATAGCCATGATACCTAGGACTTAGGGTATGCCTTTACAATTTTAACTTTGCCCCTAAATGACACATTTAAAGCATTTAAAAACATTGCTAATTCAACCCCACCTTTCCATAGTATATATAATATTTTAAACATTAAAACTTGACAAAATATTTTCCTTAAAACATATGCTTTTTACTCTCCATCGAATTGCAAGAGAGAAACATAGGTTTTGATGCACTACCTACTATTTAGAAGGAAATAAAAAATTATTTTGGGAAGGTTTACTATTTTGGACTGAGATTTGCTGGAGTAGATGGAGTTCGATGATGACAAGTCTAATCTAATAAATCATTGAAGTAAGTCCATCATTGTTCACTGTCTTCATTTGATAACTCAGTTGCATGATGTTGTGCTCTGCATTTCTGCATATTCTCCTCCATCGAGCTGCCTTTGTTTGAATATTTCAATCATTGATGGGGCTTTACTATTTTGAATGTTGTATTGTCTTTCATGTGTGATAAGAGGCCACAGGTTCTGACTGTTTTCATGCTTTAAACATTGCTATTTTGACATTGTTGTTTTAGTCTTTGAAAAAAAATGTGGTTAGGGCATCATTATTGCTTTCATCTTGCAATGCTTGTTTAAAATCCATAGAAGATGGATTAATGGCATGACAATACTATTTGTAGATGATAGAACACCTCTAAAAATATTACCTTTCTTGCGAACTTTATGGCGCGGGCTATAACAACTTTCTTTTTCCTCATTTTTGATGCATTAATTCTATTTTTGTCTCCATACAATGGGGCTCCATGATGCTATGTTTGATTCTTTACACTTGATGGAAACATTTGAAAACATTGGCATTGTTATTACCTTCATTCCAGGCCATGGGCTATAGAGAAAATTGTTGTTTTTGTTTTTCTATGATGTATCCATTTAACCAACATGCATTGGGGTTTATGATGTTGTATTTGTTTCACCATGATGTTGAATTTGGTTCTTGATTGAAATGATATAATGGAAGTAGCATCTTTCTGTCTTAACCTCTGTTGAAGGTTGTGGGCTATAAAGAACCTCTCTGTTTGTTGTTTTGATATTGTTGTTTTAAGCTCTAATTGTTATGCACTTTAAGAAAGGAAAGATGACATTTGGATCCATAAGAAGTGGCGCCATGACCTCTATTTCTATTTCAACTTGATTAAAACACTTATCATGGTCATCTTACCTTGTTGTTATCTCCATTTGGCCATGGGCTATGACTATTTTCTTATATTCTGGAACATATTTCCCTCTTTTGCCTCCATAGGAAGTGGCGTCTTGATGATATAATGTTGTCCATGGATGTATTTTGTAATGTTTGGACTCCATTCTATTACTCTGTTGCTATTTATGGGCATACATAGGTTCTTTTTAATGTTGTTCACAATATATTTGCTTATTATATTGCTTGAAAGAGACATTGTATTTGCAAGTTTTGTTATGCATCATTGCTAGATGCCTCTCTAGATGTTCTACTACTGTCTTAACAAGCTATATGTAGATTCTTTAAATATGCATATCATCTTTGCTTAATCAGATCTCATATGTGAAGCATCTTTGCCCATGTGCAACATATAAATGATGCTAACTTTGAAATTTATGTGTTGTTTTAATATTGTTGTTTTAACTTCTGTTCAAACATGGTATGCATGTACTTGATGTATAGATTCATATGCAAAACACCATACTTTTTTTTGTTCTAAAATTTGGAGGTGTAGGGATATGACTGAGACATGCATCATTGTTGTTGTGTGTTTAGAATATTCCCATCTTCAATAATGAGATCCGCTTATGATGTGATTATTTTTTAGAATGTGTCATATGTATCATGCATTTGCTGTATTTTAATTTGTGTCTTCATACACCATTGATGTTTCAACATGAATTTGACTGAAAGATGACCCCATGTACCATTATTGTACATTTTCTTATGTATTCTGACTGCTCCATGGTTACTGCTGCTTCATTTTTTTTTCTCCTTCTGGATCAATGCTTGTCCATGTGACCGTTAGGATAATTAGAAACCATGTTCTTGATGGGGCTTTAGATAACCCTAACCAGTTTCAATGTGGGGTACTCAGAGGTCCTAAAATCTAATCATGGATGTTCTTTCCCTATCATGTGGGCTCTATGTAATACCCACTCATGTTTTGCTTTTAGTTTGTGATGCCGTACTCTTTTAGGCATTGGTTTCAGTTGATTGGCTAGATTATTTTAGGCTGCTTTCATGAGAGCTACTATTCTTTCAGTTGATGATGACTATTGTTTATGATGTTATGGTTATTATGAGGATGTGATGTTTGAGGTTTTGATTATGTTGTACTTACCCCATACTTGCATGTGTATGGTTATCATGTTTATGTATCTGTTTGCATGTTGTTATGGTAGAGGACGGAGACATAGTTACTTGCTTCGGTGAGATCCACATGTTCGACCAATCCCTATCATTGATTGTGATATTATATTATGTACATGTGTGTTCTTTGATGACAGGATTGCAGGTACAGGGCATCATCTTCCCTGAATTGGCAGGAGTGAGCGTGCCCATAAATATTCATCTTAATGGTAAAGAGGGGAGGTAACATACAGATCCAAAACCCTAACCTAAACCTAATCGTCCTAATGTTGGATGAGTTTCAGTATGACTACCTTATCCAGATTTGTCTAGGTTGACAGAATTCGAATACCCTCTCTCTTGAGTTTGTGTGTGTTTTTGCTTGATTATGCTTTCAGGTGATTTTTGGAGTTTTGAGTGATTTTCCATG
>MU225246.1:2360064-2444501 GCA_018584345.1 Thuja plicata
CTTATTGGGTAAATGGATTGAATTATAATCTATTGAGTGTTTCTCAGTTGAATAATTCAGGTCACAAAGTTGCATTTGAAAATAAGAAGGCAAAGATCTTCAAAAAATCTAGAAATCTGATTGGTACTGATGAACAGACAAAAGGTAACTTATTCTATCTGAATGATACTGACTCCACTTGTTTGATTGCTACAAACAAATACATATGGTTATGGCACAAAAGACTGTGTCATGTGAACTTTGACAACATGATAAAGATTAGAAAAAAGAGAAATGTCAGAGGCTTACCGACGATGACCAAGCCCGACAACATCATGTGTAAAAACTTTCAAAAAGGTAAAATGACAAAGTCTAGTTTCAAAAGCAAAGCCCATACATATGATGCAATTCTAGAATTAGTCCATATTGATTTATGTGGAGCTATGAGGATAAAGAGTTATTATGGAGATAGATATTTTATTCTCTTTATTGATGATTACTCTAGAATGATGACAGTTATGTTTCTAAAAGACAAATCAAAAGAATTTAAGATGTTTAAATGGTATAAGGCTATGGTAGAGAAACAAAGTTGTAAGGATCTAAAAATTTTGAGATCAGATAGAGGAGGTGAGTTTATATCAGATGAATTCACTAAATTTTGTAATGAGCATGGTATAAAGAGACAAGTTTCTGCACCAAGAACACCACATCAAAATGGGATTGCTGAGAGAGGGAACAAATCAATAGTTGATTGTGCTAGAACACTGATAATAGAAAAAGGAATCGCCCAAATATTCTAGAGGGAAGCTGTCAGTACTTCTATTTACACACTGAATAGAGTACAATTGAAGAAAGACACCAATAAGACACCTTATGAGCTATGGTACAGATACACACCCAATGTAAGTTATTTAAAAAAATTTGGCAGTAAATGTTATATCTTAAAAGATGATAGAAATAGAAAACTTGACTCCAAGAGTGATGAAAGAATTTTTCTAGGGTATTCTACCAAGAGAAAAGCTTATAAATGTCTTATCAAGGCTTCTAACAAATTTTTTGAGAGTGAAAATATAAAGATGGATGAATTTGTAGAAAAGAATGAGCTAGAAAGTACAAAAGAACTAGAGGACTACAACAAGTTTGTATACTATGAAGAACCCAACACTCTACCCGAGCAACAGTGCTTAATTCTAGAACAACAAAATGTTGCAACCGACAGTCAAACTACTGTTACCGACAGTCAGAATGATAATCAAAATAATGTGCAAGGTGATGAATAACATAATGAAGATCACAATAATGATCAAGATGATACAAAAAGAGTTGTACCTATACTTGCAAGATATGTAAGAAGGAACCATCTAGAGATCCAAATCATAGGAGATAAGAAAGCTTGTACAAGAAAAAGAAGTATGTCTTTAAACTCAAATTGTTTAATTTATGAGTTTGAGCCCAAATTTGTTAATGTTGCACTTGATAATGAAGAATGGATAAGTGCTATGAATGATGAGATTGAGTAGATTGAGAAAAACAAAACATGGTCACTTGTGCCAAGACTAGATGACAAGAATGTCATCGGTACAAAATGGATATTCAGGAATAAGTTGAATGAGAATGGAGAAGTCACAAGGAACAAAGCAAGACTAGTGTGCAAGGGGTATGCATAAGAGGAAGGTATAGACTATGGAGAAACCTTTGCACCTATTGCTAGGATAGAAGGAGTAAGAATATTACTTTCTTATGCTGCATTCAAAGCATTCAAAGTATATCAAATGGATGTCAAATCAACATTCCGAAATGGAATACTTGAAGAAGAGGTATACATTGAGAAACCAGAAGGGTTTGTCGATCCAGACAAGAAAAACATGGTATGTAGACTTCACAAAGCCTTGTATGGATTGAAACAAGCTCCAAGAGCCTAGTATGAATGAATTCATTCCTATCTAATAAGTATTGGATTTGTAAGGACTAGTGAAAATAATACTCTTTATTTAAAGGAAGATACTGATGCTAACACTTTGATTGCTAAAATATTTGTTGATGACATCACATTTGGAGGCAATGATATGCTATGCAAATCATTTTCAAATGAGATGAGAAAAGAGTTTGAGATGTCCATGTTTGGAGAAATCAAGTTCTTTCTTGGTCTCCAGATCATGTAACAAGGAGAAGGTATTTTCATTACATAGTCCAAGTACATCAAAGAGGTCCTGAAAATATTCAAGATGGAAGAATCCAAACCAGTTGGAACACCGATGGCTACTGGATGTAAGTTGACAAAGGAGGACAAGACAATAGAGGTAAATCAGACTTTGTACAGATCAATGATTGGAAAACTCGTGTATGTTGTACACACTAGACCAGATATTGCACATGGAGTAGGAATTGTTGCTATATTTTTTGCTAACCCTAGGGAATCACATATGACTGCTATGAAAAGAATTCTAAGATATTTAAAGAATACTGAGGAATTCAGCTTATGATATAGAAGAGAAGGCAAATTTGAACTTAAGGTGTTTATCAACACTGATTGGGATGGAAATCTTGATGATCGGAAGAGCACAACTTGAAGAGCATTCTTTATGGGTGATAAACTTGTCACATGGATTAGCAAGAAGCAAGGATGCATCTCTTAGTCTACTGTAGAAGTAGAGTATGTTGTTGCTGCTGCAAATTGCTCAAATATTGCATGGATCAAATAATTTCTAGAAGGTATGCATATGAAGATCTTAGAACTAGTGATTATCTATTGTGTTAACACCAGTGGAATAAAAATTTCCAAGAATTCTTTCATGCATGCTAAGACTAAACACATTGCCATCAAGTATCATTACTTGAGAGAAAAATTTCAAGAAAAAGAGGTGATACTTGAGTATGTGAAATCCAAAGAACAATTAGTTGATATCTTCACCAAGCCACTACCCAAGGATACATTTGAGTACGTAAGAAAGAGACTAGGGGTAAAACCCTTGTCTAACAGTCAGTAAAATGACTGAAGGCTGGATCAGCCTACATATTATCTGAATATCATTCATGTTGATGCAAGCAAAGAGATGAACCTCAAAGCTACATCTATATACAGATAGGTATATATCAGAACCGAGCACCAGAGCATATTCCCATATTGCTAATGGATAAGGGAAATTCAAGGAATATATTATGGATAGGAGAAAAATGATTGTTTGACATGAATGTCAAATATTTGTAAAATAATTTTTTGGCATTGCTATCAAAGGAAGAGAGATTATCCATATTATCACATCCTTTAGGAAAAAGAGAGATATATTATCCATTATCAAATTACTCCAACAGGGAGAGAAAATTGTATGAAAGATTATACAAAGGGAGAGTTGTTGATAAGAGAAAAGGACATCAAAAGAGAGAGAATAGTCAAAGGAAAGAAATAGACACAAGGAGAGGTCACAACACATCAGAAGAAAGAGCTGCAATAATCAAATCTAAGCTAAAATAGAGCTTACCAAAGTTCAAACATTTTATCGGTTGACAAAAAGAAAAGATTGGTAGTTTGATGAATCTCAACGATTGTTTTTCATATTGTATTAGAAATAGTATAGTGTGATAATATAGTATGTTGTCATCACTGCCAAAGGGAGAGATTGATGACATGCAACTAATTGAATGTTTGATAATGTTAAGTTGAAGATAATGCAAGGAATTAAATCAGTTAATAGTTTGTATTTTCATTGATGTCAACTTGATATCATCTGTACAGTTATGTACATAATGCCAAAGACTTTAGAAAATCAATGGAACAAAGGTTATGCTTTCAGCAGTGCATAATATTCAATTATTCACTAAGTGACAGACAACACCTACAAAGTGCACACCATCAGTAAAGGCAAAGAAGAACAGTCACAGTGATACCCGATGAGAAGAAGACAATGTTGCTTGATGAAGCAAAATCACATGATGCCCGACGAGTAAAAATCCAATGATATTCGATGGATGGAGATCCTGAAGCTAACTAGAGTCATACCAACGCAACTAGCAGTTTTCACCGACGACTAACTGAAGAGTTGACCAAAAAAACAGAGAGTTCAGAAAATGACAAAATATCTAGCTGGAAAGAGCTAAAGATAGACTTAATTAGTTATTTTCTTTGTTTTATTTGACCAGAGTTAAGTAATTGATTTAAAGCTAATTTATATAGCTGGCATGAAGATAACACCAGAAATCACTCTAAGAGATATAACACAAGGTGATTCTGATGATAATGTCAAGGCTGATGAAGATGTAAACATTTCCACTGAGCCTACAGATGAAAAGTGATGACATGTAACTGATTGAATGTTTGATAATGTTAAGTTGAAGATAATGCAAGGCATTAAATCAGTTAATGGTTTATATTGTCATTGATTTCAACTTGATATCATCTGTAAAATCATGTACATAATGCCAAAGACTTCAAAGAATTAATGGAACAAAGGTTATGCTTTCAACAGTGTATAAAATTCAAGTATTCACTAAGTGATAGACAACATCGACGGAGTGCACACCATCGGTAAAGGCAAAGAAGAACAGTCACAGTGATACCCGACAAGCAGAAGACAATGTTTCCTAATGAAGAAAAATCACATGATGCCCAACGAGTAAAAATCCAATGATGTTCAATGGATGGAGATCCCAAAGCTAACTGGAGTCACATCGATGGAACTGGCAGTTGTCACAGATGACTAACTGAAGAGTTGACCAACAGAACAGAGAGTTCAAAAAATGACAAAATATCTAGTTGGAAAGAGCTAAAGATAGACTTAATTGGTTGTTTTCTTTGTTTTATTCGACTAGATTTAAGTAATTGATTTAAAGCCGATTTATACAGCTGGCATGAAGATAACTACAAGAAAAATCATGAGTTATTCTTTAAATCTAATTGGCTGGATTGTTTTTCACACCAAGAATCAAGAAACAATAAATTTATCATGTCTATATAAGAGACATGCTTAATTCATTTTCAATATCACATTCATGAAAAGGGGATTAAGTGGAGTGAATAATAAGAGGATGCTGAAGAGAAACTGATGAAGAACAACTTCATGTAGTACTGATCAATCAAGCTAAAGGAGAGCTAAGGAATTCTGCAGACACCGACGAACAGTGAGCACAACATCACAGAGAAGAAAGTGTGGAGCACAAAAGAATTGAATTGATACATTGATCAAAGAGGTAATGTACTTAAATAGATCTGAAAATCTGCAATTCAAGTTGCATTAGAAATAGGTCATATTGTTTCAGTTTAACTATTGAAGCATCAAGTCTCTTAATAGAGCAAGACTTAACAGTCTTCTATATATTGAGGTACATCCCAAGGAGTGCC
The DNA here is from genome assembly GCA_018584345.1 of Thuja plicata. Lineage (NCBI taxonomy): Eukaryota > Viridiplantae > Streptophyta > Pinopsida > Cupressales > Cupressaceae > Thuja > Thuja plicata. The sequence continues at coordinate 2,365,379 of MU225246.1, forward strand.
AAAAAGGTTGATTCATGAAAGTAGCAATGGATATGCCCGATGCCTATTGACAGTCTAAGAGAGAGGCTGATTCAAGGATGGCAACATTAGATGCCCGATACTAAGTGACAACCTATATGTGTAAAATATTCTAACAAGGTCACACCTAACAGTGTGTTTGTAACCTTTAACAGGGTTGGCTCCTAACAGGGCTCACTTCAGAAGAGTGAAAATTTGGGGTACCGGTCCTAGTGGTTTTCTCCCTTAACAGGGTTTCCGCATTAAAAATTCACGTGTTATGTGTGTATGATTCATTTCTCTATTGTTTTGTATCTGACATAGTTAGCACTGGGTTGATCGGTATACTCTTCTTATTTAATGAGTTTTGGTGAATAGTTATACTACTTATCGATAATCAAGGAGAATAAGGATAGACAAGGAAAATCGACAGATAGTTAAATCATAATAAGTATTTCATGGCATGCATCTTGTAGGGACTTAATAATCTGAGGTTTATTTGATTGGTGGTTAATGTTTGAAGAATAAATTTTTGAGGCCACTGATTCACCCCCCCTCTTAGTTATTACTAACAAAAAGGATAGTACAGATGTTGCACATGCAATTATACCTGGTAAACTGCTCTACCTGATTCAAGAAATCAATGTGATTACTAAATATCAACAAACACCACCAGAACCTGATCCAAATATACTAGAGGAAAAAGGTGATGAACATGGGGAGAAGAAAGATACAAATGAGGAGAAGAAAGATACAAGTGGAGAGGACAAACTGAGTGATGCCACTACCAAGAACACCAAAGATGAAAACAAGGTTGTAGATAAAGACAAGGTTGGTGTAGAGACATCTACAACTGACCAATAGGTTTATACTGAGCAGTATACCAAAGGCACCACACCTCCTACGAAATCAATGAAATCAATAGAGCCAGAGAAGGATCTTGCTATAATCCTTCATTCCCCTACTTCCAACACCATTCCCAAAAAGAAAAATAAAAAGAAGAGCAAAGCACCAGTAACACTTGACGAGATCATTGACATACCCGATTGTGATCCAAGAACACTGGATCCCAAGTCAATAAAAAAATATGGAGAACTAAGCAAAAGGAAGGCAATATAGGAGAAGCTCAAGAAGGAGCACAAAAATTCACAAGTCCTAGATACTACAAAGGAAATCCTATTGCAAATAAATCCTGACACACAAATTGATCAAGATGCACCAATCCTTGATCAACTAGAAGTTCTTACTGAGGCCATAACATCATAGAATGTGGAAGCTAACAAGGTCATTGAATATTGTACAAAAGATAAGTGTCACTACAAGCTAACCAAGAAAATCAGCCAAGAGGTGGTAGAGAACAAGGTCAAACTTTCTGAGCTAGTAACTACACTAGAACTAGTCATATAAGAAGTAGTTAACTTAATTCAAACATTGTGCACACTAGAGCAATTCACTACCGAGCATAGTGAAAAGATTGCTAAAATAAATTAGGATCCAAAAGCTAGTGCACAACATCTGTCAACCGAGCCAAATGCATTCCAACTGCATTATGAGAAAACTATAGAATCAAAACAGTTAAAACTTGAAATTCAAAAGGAAGAAAGTAAAATCAGATATGAAGTAACCGATCTTCAAGCTATGTTACTACCAAATCTCACATTGCTGCTACAACACATGACTTTGGAAAAGACACTAATTGCCACCCCAGAGATGTTAGTCATAGAAAGTATCTATGACATGTACTCTAGAATAACTTTTGAGCACATGGCCCTTGAAAACCTCAAGGAGAAATGGGACAAGCTGATGGCAGCCATCCTGAAATCCCATTCATACATATTTGACAAGCTGTAAGTACTACATCTTTGTCATTAATTTCAAAAAAGGGTGAAAATGTATATACCAAAGGGGGAAAATGTACCAAAAGGGGAATATGTACCAAGGAAAACATGTACATACATTATACGGAGGCATGCACATAGGGGGAGTCATTGTAAAGGTAATTACACTTGCTGTATACACTATACATATTATATTTTGATACTAATGCCAAAGTGGGAGATTGATAATCCTTACAGGATCAGAAGTTGTCATTAGTATACAAGGAAATAGTATTGGACCATTGGTCATAGTGTACACCGACAGATAGTTTAGAGTGTAACCCGAGGAAGACAATTCATAGTGTAAACTGAGCACATTAGATCATAGAGTAAACTGAGCATAGAATGTTTACAAAGTAAACTGAGAAGATTGATTACAGAGACATCACCAATCATAGTCTAGAGAGTATACCAAGCACCAGACTACTAAGAGAGATATTTTTATTCCTAATAAAAGTGGATCTGAGCTACATGTCAGCTAAATCATTCTAGTCTTTAAATTAGCTTTATGCTTAGCTGGAAAACCATTTCTTGAGGATCAAGTAAAGCATAAATGATAGATTTAATAATTTTAACTGATTGTATTCATGCAAACTAGGAGATCAAGGTCAAGTTGTAAACCTTTGATCATTAGAGTTATCAAGAAAAGCGTGAAACCTAATTAGGTCATAATCTTGTATAAATAGATGTAGTAATCAATCAAGAACATGATGATTGTAGTTATAGACAACATCTAAGGATCAGACTGAGGTTTTCATGCACAAGGCAGATAAAGAAGAATTCAATTTATAAAGAACTACATATAAGGATATGGAGTAGTAATAGAGGTATTATCCATCACAATTAGGTGATAGAGTTTATTTACTTAATGGATCAATAATCAAAAATTTAAGATTGCATCAGTAAGGTCTTATATCTTTTTAATCTCTAATGATTATAGTAGACATCAAAATCCTTCAAGAAGGTGGAATTAACAGTCTTATTGTAAATCTCTTAACCGAGTGCACACATACATTGTGTTGTCAAAATATCTTAACCAAGTAGACCTAACAAGTCAAACATATTTCTCTTAACAAGGTAAGATCTTCATAATTGAGCACAACTTGTAGCCTTAACTGACACCTTCCATTCTGTAGATAGTGATCCTTTGTGAGTTTCATGCCCACCGTAGTTTTTACCTGCTAACAGGGGTTTTCTGCATTATCAATTCTTGTGTAATGTGTAAATGAGTTTCGTGAATGTTTCTATGTTTGTTTACATGCACTTACATTTATGATATGATATTACATGCATGAAGTAGAAAAGCATCAATGGTCGGTAATGTAAGCAATGATTACTAAGGACTAAAGAGTAAAAGTTTTTAAGGGTACTGATTCAACCCTCCCCTCTTAGTACACACCCTTACATTATTCCAACAATTGGTATTAGAGCTAGATCTCTTATTTGGAAAATTTTAATCACTTGAGAGAAAAGATCATACAATGGAAATGTATAAGCTTAATAAAAATATTGAGAATCAAAAGTTATAGATACAGATTTTCTTTAAGAAATACAAAGAAGCAAGAAACAAGATGAAAGAGTTTTGGCTGAAAAAAAAGTTATGGCATATCGCTACAATGAAAATGACTATCATGAAGAAGAGATACCTGATTTATTTGATTCATGAGGATCTGGATCTGGTAATACATCTGACACATCTGAAGAAAACATTACAAGTCTAAATGAAATCAATCAACATCTAACTGAAAAGTGAAGCTACTACAGATTGGCCAAGAGATAGAGATGGTAAGAATGATTGATGTTATGAATAATGCAAGAAAAGATGAACAAGAAATAACTTTAGCTATTAATGATAGGACAAAGATTACTGAAAAATTGCAAGAGAAATAATTTGAGATAGACTTACTGAACATCACTTTGAGATCACCAATCAAATAGTTCTTATGAGTCATGAGGCCAACCGAGTGAACGTAGAAATTAATGGAAAATTGGAAGTTATTGGTGAACTAAGAGAAGAAAATGAGAAACTAAAGCATGCATCAAAGATTCAACAACAACATAATGATATGATCAAGAAATCTAAAGACAATACAAAGAGAATGGATGAATTTCTGAATGGACAAAGAAGGCTCAACAACAATATTGGTTTAGGGTATATCGAACATGGAGAATCATCAAAGCGAGCTGATCAAAGAGATGTCTACAAAAATCCAAGAGAAAAGAAGTGTTTATGTAATCACTGTGGAAAACCAGGCCACACATCAAATGTCTGCAAGAGCAAGACTAAACATATTCCTAAATCTACTTCTACATTCATAGGTAATTTTTATAATTGAAAAAAGCATGGACACAAAACACATGAATGCGCATCTAAGGTGAACAAACTAAAGAAGGAATTGTTAGAATGAATTTAGAAAAATTGAGGGGGGGAGTGAATTAGTTATCCTCGGGTCTAGATGTGCCCATTTAATACTTTATACCAATTGAACAATTCATATTTTCTCGACAACATTTACTGTACTAATGAAATAAGCTTGCAAAAACTTAACAGTAAAACACAACATAAACATTCACACATTTTGACACCATGATTTAATGTGGAATCCCAATATAGGAAAAACCACCAATAACATGCTACCAAAATTTTCACTCTTATGAAGTGAGCTCTGTTAGGAGCCAACCCTGTTAAAGGTTACAAAACATACTGTCAAATGTGACCTGGTTAAAGGATTTAATCACCCTATCAGGAGTGGCCTTGTTAGAGGAATTAGAAAATTCCAATCTAAATGTCACCTTGCTCAAAGGATTTATACAATGAATGTTAGGTCAACTTGGTTAAAGGATTTGAACTAATACAATGGTTAGAAAGTAATCAACAGGTGTGATCTAATTCATACAACTTACTTTGCAAATCCAGATCTAATTGAGCCCTAATGCTAATTCACTGAGTGGCCTCCATTCTCATTTCAATCTTTAGATATGCTTGGAAATCTGTCAAGCATTCTCTCTCTGTTTCTCTACTCAGCCTTCTTTCCTTAGATCTTTCCAGTCAGTCAATTAACCATGCAATCCTTCTTGCATACTCTGCATACTCTTCTCTCTCAGCTACAACCATGAATAACCCCTTTAGGTTATCATATACCTCTCCATCTAGGTCAGATACATATTTTTCCTCTTAATCAAGATCATAGATCTTAGGTTAGGTCAGATCTAATAGATCTTTCCATCATTACATTTAATTTATTTCTCCAATACAATCACCAATTAAATCTTTGATCCATGTATTAGTTATGATTACCCATGCATTTACATAGTGTAGATCAAATGTGCTTATCCTTAATTAACTTTACATATCCCAATAAAATCAACTATGTCAGCCAGAGATCTTAAATCTCATCAATCATCAAAATATTGTTTCTCAGCCAACATTGTGTTCCTCAGCAATTTACTAATGCTCAACACATACAAGAAAATATGCTCAGCACGCACTGGTGCTCGGCCGACACAAAACTTGCTCGGCACTGTTCTCAGTAAACTGCTAGTGAAAGATAAACAACATATCACTTTTCCAATGTGCCAACTAATAAAGTACCCTTTGTAATTCCTCATAACTCAACCATTCCTCTTGGTCTTCTTGTTAAATCTCCTCCATCAATCAATAGATATGGTACTCAAATAGATAGCAATAGTCTCACCAGTTAAGGTTTGACATCAATGAAAAAATAATAATTGTTTCCATTGTAGCTTTCCAAACAATATTTCCAACAATCTCCCTCTTTGGCATTTATGGCAACACAAAACAATAATATTACAAACATAGTTACCATACAATCCAAAAAGTCTGTCTGTGTTCCTTGTATGAACAAATTTTCAATAATGACTTTAGCTTCATTCTGATTCTCATCTGTAAAACATTACTCCCTCTATGTATGTAATCACACTAATATCTTTATGTTTTTGTTCATCAATCTCTTTTTATCTAAGTAGTAAACTCTCCCTGTATCTTTCTTAGTATAATTCTCCCTATTTCAGTAATCTTCTCCCTCTTTGACAACAATGCCAAAGACATTGACATCTTCATCATGTAGATTCTTCTATCCTAAACTATGCATCATGTTGTTCCTATCATCTTGCTTATGACTGATACTTTGTTACTTTCCTTGTCTATCTTTCACAACTTTAGGCAGCATCCTAAAGTGTGACATCTTGTGCATCAATATGAAAAATATTCTGAATATAATATTTGATGCAATAGTACCATTCTGAACTAATTAGCTTTAGTTAGGGGAATTACCCCCATTTTACCTTGCAGATAATCATGAGCATCCTTGGGCAGTGCCTTTGTAAATATGTCTGCTAACTGTTCCTTAGTGTTCACATATTCTAGTCTCACTTCCTTCTTCTGAACTGGCTCCCTCAAGTAATGATACTTGATGGCTATATGCTTTTTCTTAGAGTGCATTACAGGGTTCTTTGAAATATTAATGGCACTCATGTTATCACAATATATGAAAACTGGTTCTATGATCTCTTCTTTCATACCTTTCAGTAATATCTTCAACCATACAATATTAGAGCAATTAACTATTGCTGCCACATACTTGGTTTCAGCCGTAGATTGTGAGGTGTAGTTCTATTTCTTTCTTGTCCATGAAACTAATCTTTTTCCCAAAATAAATGCTCCTCTTATGGTGCTTTTTTTTTCATCTACATTTCCAGCCCAATCAGAATCAGTATAAACTCTGAGTTTAAATTTCTCATTCCTTTTGTAATACAGACCATAGTCATCTATTCTTTTCAAGTATCTCAGAATCATTTTTACTGCCATCCGATGAGTTTCCTTGGGATTGGTAGAAAATCTAGCAACAATACAAACAACTAATGCTATATCAGGTCTACTATGTACAACATATTGTAGTTTTCCAATCATTGATCTGTACAATGTTTGATTTACTTCTTTTGTCTCATAATTTTTGGTTAACTTCTGTCTAGTAGCCATGGGTGTACTCAATGGTTTTGAATCTTCCATTCCAAAATTTTTTAGTATCTCTTTGACATATTTTGATTGAGTAATATAGATACCATTCTTCATCTGATATATTTGTAAGCCAACAAATTTTTTTTATCTCACCAAACATAGACATCTCAAATTCAGTTTTCATCTCCTTTGCAAATGCTTGACATAACATATCTTGTCCACAAAATATAATGTCATCAAAAAAAAATTCAGCTAATAAAGTACCTTTAATTTTCTCTGTCTTCAAATATAGATTGTTGTTATCATTTGTTCTTGCAAATCCAATCTTCATCAGATAGTTGTGGAATCTTTCATATCATGCTCTGGGTGCTTTCTTCAGTGCATATAGTGCTTTGTGTAATTCTTAAACCATATTCCTTTTTCTTGGTTCTACAAATCCATCAACTTGTTCAATGTATACCTCCTCTTCTAATATACCATTTAGAAATACTGACTTTACATCCATTTGATAGACTTTAAATACTTTGCAGGCTACATATGCAAGTAAGGTTCTGACACCTTCCAATCTTGCAACTGGAGCGAATGTCTCTCCATAGGAAATTCCTTCCTCTTGTGCATAACCATTGCATACCATTCTATCTTTATTTCTTGTTACCTCTTCATGCTCATTCAACTTTTTTTGAATACCCACTTAGTACCAATTACATTTTTATCATTCGACCTAGGTACAAGTGTCCAAGTATTGTTCTTTTAAATTTTTTCAATCTCTTTGTTCATGGCTTGAATCTAGTCTTCATTGTCTAAAGCATCTATTACTATTTTAGGCTCAAAATCACATAATAAGCATGTGTCTTCTCTTAATTTTCTTCTTTTCATGACTACAGAATCCTTTTCTCCTATGATTTGATTAGGTTTATGGTGCCTTCTAACATAGTTTTCCAAAGTAGGTTCTTTATGTGCTTTAGATTGATCATTCATGTTTAATTCAGGTTGAATCTGTGACTCAGCATCTCCATCAAATAGCTGAGAAGTCACCTCATGTTGCCCAACAATTTCATTTCATGACTCGGCATGTGCAAGTTGTTGCTCAACAACTTCAGTTTTAGTTTCATTAGAATCTTCTTCATCAGGATAGGTGAATGATTTGTAACTCTCAGGCTCGGTCATGCTTTCTTCTTCATTTCTTTCTGCATATTCATCAATTCTAACATTTGCACTTTCCACAATTTTTTTAGTGTTATAATTCAAACACTTATATGCCTTACTCTTAGTTGAATATCCAAGAAATATGCCTTCCTCACCTTTAGCATCAAGTTTTCCATTTTTGTTATCCTTAAGTATGAAACATCTACTTCCAAAAACTTTAAAGTAGCTTGCAGTAGGTGCATATCCATACCATAGCTCATAAGGTGTAGCATTTGTTCCTTTCTTGACTTGTACTTTGTTTAGGGTGTAAACTGTTGTACTTGCAACTTCTCTCCAATATTTATGTGCAACATTTTTCTCCATCATTAGTGTTCTGGCACAATCCATGATAGATCGATTTCTTCTTTCAACTATACCATTCTATGGTGGAGTCCTAGGTGCGGACATCTTTCTCTTTATTCCTTTGTCATTTCAAAACTTGTTAAACTCATTAGAAATAATCTCGCCTCCTCTATCAGATCTCAGACATTTCTGACTCTTACCTGTCTCCTTTTCAACTTCAGCCAAGTACCACTTAAACAAGTGGAATGCATCATATTTTTTCTTAAGAAACACAACAGTCATCATTCTTGAGTAATCATCAAAAAATAAAATAAAAAATTTGTCTCCCTAGTAACTTTTCTCACCAATAGGCCCACAAAGGTCAGTATGAACCAATTCCAGAATTTCCTTAGAAGTATGTGTTTTTCTCTTAAAACTAGATTTAGTCATCTTTCCCAATTGACATTTCTTACACATTGAATTTTCAGGTTTATTTAACTTAGGCAGCCCTCTAAATTTTTTCAATTTTCTTATGCTTACCAAGTTATCAAATTTTACATGACACAACCTTTTATGCCATAACCAAACGTCACTATATTGTGCAAACAAGCATGTCTCATCAGCTAAGTCTATATAAATTAGATTACCTTCTGTCTACTCACCACCTCCGACTAATTCTCCATTGGCATCATAGATCTTTGCTTTCCTATGATGGAATTCAACTCTATAACCAGAAGTATTCAGCTGTGAAACACTCAATAATTTATACTTAAGATCATCAATCCAATATACATCATCACATCTAATTTTGTTAGTCAACTGAATTGATCCTTTGCCTTTGATACGACATGGTGTATCATTTCCAAATTTAACATAACCACCTTTACACTGATCTAAGGTTTCAAATTTATCTTTATCACTGGTCATGTGATGTGAGCAACCATTATTAATAATCCAACAATCACCTTTTCTTATATAAGAAGTTAGTGCAGTTTTCTCATCATCATCAGAATCATCTTTCATTGTAACATACATAGCTTCTATATCATTTTCATTAGATTTTTTTAGAATCATTGTCAAAAGATTCTTCAACTATGTAGCAGGATTTCTTACCTTTGTCTTTGTAATCCTTGTACTTCCTAAAGTCTCGGTCATCCTTTTTGTCTTTATACTTGCTGTCTCTTCTCTCATCTTTGTCATTCTTATCAGGACATCTTGCAGCAATATGACCAACTTTGTTACATGAAAAATAGATAATAGGAAGTTTACCTTTGAATTTTCCTTTTCCTCTTGATAGTCTTCTTGCCATAAGTGCCTCAAGTTCTTCTAGATCATAATCAGAAGTGTCACTATCACTATTCACACATTTCTTTCCTTTGTTTGATTTGTTGAGGACCATCTGGGACTTGAATGCAGATTCAATGGCTTGTGGAGTATAGTTATCAAAATTTGACATCTCAAATGTAGTAAGTCTGCCTACCAAACTTTCCAAAGTCAAATTTTTGTTAGGAGTACATCTCAATTATTGAATTGTAGACACTCTAATAGAATAAATAGGAAGAAGTGTTCTCAATACCTTGCTCATGATGGTGTTATCATCAATGGTTCCTTTAGCTCCTGTAATATCATTTACAACTTCCTTTATCCTACCATAATATGAAACTATATTTTCTCCTTCTTACATTTTCAATTCATCAAACTTACCTCTCAAGCTTTCAGATTTGGCTCTTAACACATTTGTGTCACCTCCATAGATGGTTTCAAGGGTATCCCACATTTTCTTTACACTTGTACAATTCTTTATGTCTTCAAACTCATGATAGTTCAGGGATGATGCAATCTCCAACATTGCTTGATTATGTTCTTGCTTTTCTCTTAATTGTGCAGCATTGAGAGTTCCCGTAGGGGCTACATATTCTTGATCAACATGATTTTTATCAGAATCACCAACACTAGCCAAATGAAATTTCATCAAACTTTGCCATGCAGGAAAGTTATCCTTGTTCAACTTTGGTACATCCCTTTTATACATCTTGATCTTTTGCTCGAAGTACCTTCAAACTGTTTCAAGAGAACTAAGCTCTAATACCAATTGTTAGAATGAATTTAGAATAAATGAGAGGGGGGGTGAATTAGTTATCCTCAGGTCCAGATGTGCCCATTTAATACTTTATACCAATTAAAAAATTTAAATTTGCTCGGAAACATTTACTGTACTAATGAAATAAGCTTGTAGAAACTTAACAATAAAACACAACATAAACATTCACACATTTTGACACCATGATTTAACGTGGAAACCCAATATGGGAAAAAACACTAGTAATATGCTACCAAAATTTTCACTTCTGAAGTGAGCTCTGTTAGGATCCAACCTTGTTAAGGGCTACAAAACACACTGTCAAATGTGACCTGGTTAAAGGATTTAATCCTGTCAGGAGTGGCCTTGTTAGAGGACTTAGAACATTCCAATCTGAATGTCACCTTGCTCAAAGGATTTATACAATGACTGTTAGGCCAACCTAGTTAAAGGATTTGTACTGATAAAATGGTTAGAAAGTAATCAACAGGTGTGATCTGATTCATACAACTTACTTTGCAAATCCAGATCCAATTCAGCTCTAATGCTAATTCACTGAGTGGCCTCCATTCTCATTTCAATCTTCAGACCTGCTTGGAAATCCATCAAGAAATCTCTCTTTTCTTCTCTACTCAACCTTCTTTGCTTAGATCTTTCCAGTTAGTCAATTAACCATGTAATCCTTCTTGCATACTTTGCATACTCTGCTCTCTCAGCTACAACCATGAATAACCCCTTGAGGTTATCATATACCTCTCCATCCAGGTCAGATACATATTTTTCTGCTTAATCAAGATCGTAGATCTTAGGTTAGGCCAAATCCAATGGATCTTTCAATCATTACATTTAATTTATTTCTCCAATACAATCACCAATTAAATATTTGATCCATGCATTAACTAGAGTTACCCATGCATTTACATAGTGTAGATCAAACATGCTTATCCTTAATTAACTTTACATATCCCAATAAAATCAACTATGTTGGCCAGAGATCTTAAATCTCATCAATCATCAAAATATTGCTACTCGACCAACACTGTGTTCCTCAAAAATTTACTGACTCTCGACACACAAGAAAATATGCTCAACACACACTGGTGCTCGACCGACACAAAACTTGCTTGACATAAACTGTTAGTGAAAGATAAACAACATATCACTTTGCCATTGTGCCAACTGATAAAGTACCCTTTGTAATTCATCATAACTCAACCATTTCTCTTGGTCTCCTTGTTAAATCTCCTCCATCAATCAATAGATATGGTACTCAAACAGATAGCAATAGTCTCACCAGTTAAGGTTTGACATCAATGACAAAAAAATAATTGTTTCCATTGTAGCTTTCCAAACATTATTTCCAACAGGAATCCTATATGGAAAAATATTGTCCTACTTGAAAAATTCATGGCCACACATCTCATGAATGCAGGAAAAAGAAAAAGAAAGTATGGAAACCTAAAGAGCAAGAAAATGCTTATAAACTAAGAAGAGTTCGTAACTCAAATGTTTGGGATTATAACACTTGGGTAAATTGCACAGCATGTGGTAAATATGGACATATAGCTAATAATTGTATGAGGAAATGGACAAGAAGAGCTAGAAGCTGGACTAACCCTGGAATGACATTCTTGCATTGTCATAAGGTCGGTCACTTAAGAAAAGACTGCAAAGACCGAGTGACAGAGTCAAGCACTTTTGCAAATGGAAATACTATTGAAGAAATTAGGAGAATGAGAAATCAAATGTGGAGGAGAGCTTCAAACAATGACAATGTTGGACCAAGCATTGTAGTTGGTGACATCTCATCCAATAGATTAGGTGATTCCACCACCCCCACCTAAGAAATAAAAGTTTGGAATTGCACTCTACAAATCTATATTTTACATCAGTTTGAACATTCATTGATAATATTCCAAACTAGCATGAATAAAGATGCACTATGGTATTACTTGTTATGATTTTGTGAATCTAGTCTGGTCGATTAATAAAAATAGAGCATAAACTACATGTCAGTAAACATATGAAAGGTAACTGATTTGACACTATGTACTGAGCATCGTTGTAAAAATGTGATAGAAAAACCCAGTTGACACTATTTACCGATCATTGTATACTCACCAAGCTAAATAATTTTGTCTGTTGATTGAGCATTGTTGTTTTGTCAACCAAGAAGTAGGTGAAGCATCCAATGCATCACTTAGGGAACATTGTCTATAAAAGGGCCGACGAAAGCTCATTTCATTCACCCACCGATAAAGAGCGAGAGTAGAGCGAAAAAGAGTGACTAAGAAGTGACAAGATTGCAGAGCTACCAATAGTAGATTCAAAGCCACTCCGACAGATTCTGAGCATCCATAAAAATATCAAGTGAGTATCTAGACTTACCGATCTAACTGTTTATTTATGGAAAATCCCTAATTTGTCAAACAATGGGAACCACATCACAAGTCATGAAGATCAATAACGCAAAGGAAAAAAAGATAGCCTTGATAAAGAACTTAGTATGCGAAGAACCACACTACAAGTTTTGCCCTAAGGTTGCTTCTTAACCCAAAAAAAGGGAGCATTTTCAAGTATTCCTCCTTGGGTTTTTCTGGTTGAAGATGTCCATGCATACATTCACTGCAAGGTTGCAGAGATCAAAGACCTTGAGATTCATGAAGCTTACCAGAATCTATGTAAGGATGAAAACCTATGGGATGAGTATAAGCACATAGAAGTGAAAGGGTTAACCAATGCCCTACTATTCATGAAAGAGTTAAAAACCAAGTAGATACAGATATGACTCAATTGAGTACATAATGGGAAAATGTGGCTAGATGAACCCAAACCTATCACAAAATATTTTATTCATACAGTGACCAGATATCCTATTACCGAGAAGGCAAAATCCCTAAAGCATCCTTCATGCCCTGACATTGAAAAGCTAACTAGAATAGTATGGGATGATAGAGGGTTGAAACTCAATACAATCACTGACCCCGAGATGAAATTCAATGAATGTGTACTTGGGTACAAGATATTTTAAGATAGAAAAATGAACATAGCATGTGGAGTAGTTGACACTGCATATAAAATTGTGAAGATGGGATTGCAACTAGACATATCTGAGCTACTACTGAAGCAATTGGAAGAGAATATGAGAACAATTATATTAGCCAAATCTAACACATGCAATTTCAGTTCCCTCCTTATGTTCACATTCTTCTATTTACAGAACTTCTTTCCTTCAATCGGTAATGTCACTTTGGACACAAACCGACCAATCACTGCACAGATTAGTGATTTCATTAAGTCACTAGGAGATAACTTTACACTTATAATGGATGAATACTTCACAAAATTCAAGGATAGAATGTAGAAGAGGATGAGAATCCCTACTCAACTAGTAGAAAAATACAAGGATGAGATATTCTTTGCAGTTAACACCGACTCACAACTCATCAAACCTGCACAACTGATAATAGCATGGTACCACCACTAGAATATGAAATTGATATTGATCGAGCTACAAAAGCTATTGAAACCCTACTAAATGAGCCAGTGGATAAATACTTGAAAATATTTAGAACATATGAGGAATCCAAGTCTAGAATCAAGACTGGCTTAGTAGTAAAGATGATACACAGGAAGAAGACAAAAGGGTATGTGCACCAAGTTGTGAACCAAAAAAGTGGTCACATCTTTAAAAAAAATTCAAATTTCAGATAACCCGATTGGGTTATTGAAAATTTGAAATTGTTCTAGGCTTGGTAACCAAGCCTAGAAAATATTATTAAAAAACTCAACCTGTTTCAGAACTTGGTCGGGTTTCTAAATTTCAAATAACCCGATCGGGTTCTAAAAATCAAAAAGTATTTCAAAACCCAATTGGATTTTGAAGAAGTAAAAATTATGCATTTATTCTCCATAACCTAATCGGGTTATGAAGAAATTAAAATAGGCTTTTCTCTAGAAGCTATAACTTCCACATACAGAGTCTGATTGACTCCATTCAAAAAGCGTATGAAATATCTAGTGATGATCTAACACATGATTAACCTTTGATCATCTTTAGTCATCAACATTTTTTCTGGCATCCATTTGAATCAAGTAAGGTATAAAATATGTACTCATTATTGCCCATACATGCAACATATAGGAAAATCAGTATGCTCTCTCTCTCTCTCTCTCTCTCTCTCATATTATATCCCACTCCCAAACCCCCTCTCCCTCTCCCTCTCTCTCTCTCTCATAATATGATAAGAAGCAGAGGTGAGGGGGAAAGAGAGGGGAGAGAGAGGGTAGAAAGAGAGAAAGAGAGGGATTGGGGAGTGGGAGTGGGAGTGGGAGTGAGAGAGAGAGAGAGAGAGATAGAGAGAGAGCATACTGATTTTCCTATATGTTGCATGTATGGGCACTAATGATTACCTATTTTATATCTTACTTGATTCAAATGGATGGCAACAAAATTTTTGATGCCTAAAGATGATCGTAGGTTAATCATGTGTTAGATCATCTCAAGATATTTCCTATGCTTTTTTAATGGAGTCAATCAGACTCCGTATGTGGAATTTATAGCTTCCAGAGAAAAGAGTATTTAAGTTTCTTCAAAACCCGATCGGGTTATGGAGAATAAAATGCATAATTTTTACTTCTTCAAAACCCGATGGGGTCTTTGAAGTACTTTTTTGCTTTTAAGAACCCGATTGGGTTATTTGAAATTTAGAAACACGATCAGGTTATGGCTTGGGAAGAGCTTTGGAAAATGAACCAAAGGCTTGAAGGTTAATTTTCCCTCCATTTTTGTTCTTTTAGACATTTTTTACCTTGTAAGATGAATTCTCAACTTTATATTCATCAGGTTTGCAATTTGTCAATAGGGTAGCTCTATAATTTTCACCATAATCTCATACATCTTCTTAGCTTTCTAACCATATAAATTTTTCTATTTTTGGAAAACATTAGCATAGTAAACTTTAATATTCTTTACCAGTGTCTTGATTGTCCTCACAAACATATGTCTACCATTTTTTTAATAACTTTTGATTACTTAATTAAATTAGAAATAAATTGCATATTATTGTTCTACACTTGATTATATACACTTTTAAAAAAAAAATTATTTTTTATTATTTTGATGGAAGTTATGCATAGCGCACGAACATGTACCAAAATTTTAGGATGCGATCACTTTAGAAACTCACAAAAAAGAAATACTCATCGCAAAATTACAAAAAAATACACAACTTCTATATCTCACTCTTACCTATCATCCTACTAAAGGGATTTAAAAATACTGAATGTAACTATATCTTTTGTACCACACACATAAATAGCTATGTTAAATTTTTCCAAAAAAACCAGGAACATGTTTTCGTGCGTGCAAGGTTTCACCCTCTTAATATTATCAGTTTTTTAAATAATTAGTATTTTAGAAACTAGATTCAAAGTACTAAATTTTTTTTTTTTTACACATCTTCTTATTTTGAGTGCATAAACCTCAAATGCCTATTCCAAGTTTACGTTTACCTGATTTCAGAAAAAATGTGTCCACTTATACCCCCCTTTTGGTCCACAACTTGGTGCACATACCCACAAATAATGAACACTCTTCAAAATAAATTGTTGGTAAATGAAGAAGACTTAGAACAATCAATAGATATCACTGAGGATTAGTCACCCATCGCTGAAACTAAAGAGATAAGTGATTCAGAGTCTACTGAATCAAATGCACCACCTATCGATAAATCAAAGGTTACTAATGTAACATCTGCATCAAGAACAAGGAGAAAGACAAAAAAAGAGGTAGACTCACCAACCTTGAAGAAAGGAACTGTGAGAACTTATCAGAAAAGAAAGAACATCCTCAACCGGGCAATAAACACTGAAATAGAGAAGGAGATATCTAAGAGGAAGAGAAGACAAGGATGAAAGAGAACAAAGACTCCAAGCAGAAAAGGCTAAGATACCTCTAAAAATTGATGAAGTTGTAGAGTTATTCATCAACATAGGAAGTCTACAACATCATAAGATTAGACAATGGGTACATATTTAGAAGATGCCATAATCAAAATGATGGTTGCTTACAAGTATGTGTAGACACATAAATTTGATTAACCTAATTCAATCATATTTAGTGCCTTATGGGACATATCAACTAAGTAATTAAGCATTACCTAATTGACCTATGTCATCCCCTATCCCTAATTAATTCAATTAATTGGCTATAGTCCTGATTAATTATTAAAAGTAACCAATAGCTTAATAATTAATTAAAACCATATTTTCCTATTATTGAATTAATATGTTATTTATGTAATTCAACATTAATATTCATTTTAACCCTCTAACCTAACCTATCTTAACCACCTAACTCAGGGTTCAAACTAATCCCAACCTCTTCACCCATGCTAATCCTAATGCTAATCCTAATCCTATCCTAAACTCTCCCTAATGATGTCACATTCCTAATCTTTGGATTAGGAATTCAATCCCTTCCCCAAAGTCAACTTTCTCAAGCTCTATCTTATCCCCTCACCCATGCTTCATTAATGAATCATTAATGCCCCTTACACTCCTCATTAAGGCTCTTACACCCTCTTTAATGACCTTATCTCCTAAAGTCTCCTCTCATCCCCTTGGTTCACTTCCCTAAACGGTCACATTCCTCCCTATTTTCAACCCAATCATATTGTGACACTTGTCATCATATGATGCACTTGACGAAGCACAATCCATCTGCTCTCTTCTAGGTGCATCTGGACCTCTCCTTAGGATTGCATCCCGAACCTTGATTTGTCACCCATTTTCTATAAAAGAAACCTCATTCCTTCATAATTTCATACACCTTCCATGTAGAGTTATAATGCCATTTTTAGTCCATAAGCATCCATTTTGAAGCAATAACCCTTTTTGAAGCATTGAAGCAGTTTTTGAGCATACATCCTTTTTAGCATGGCCACATCCTTTGAAATATCAAATGGAGTTGGAATGAGTTTGTAGGAGGTTCGCAAACTCTTATTTTAAGTTTTATTTTATGTCTTAGCATGTGCATAGTTTAGATTATTAGTTGTAGAGTGTTTTAATTTGTTATTTTGCTCCTTTACACCTATTTTTAATAGCTTACTTTCTGGCATGCTCGGTGGGACCCACTTCACGGGTTCTCTACTAATATGTTAACATGTTCTCTTAAGTTTTTGTGAGATTGTAGGATTTCAGGTTCGAAAGGCATTGTGGCCCAAAACGGACTCTCTCATCACCTCTATATCACTATTTTTGGTTGAAACAACAGTAAACACGCCTATATCTGACGACAGTCAAAATCAGGCCTATAGGTTGCACCTCCATAATCTGGCACACATCAAGGCATAACATAGTGTGCTTAATTTTTTTTCTTTGTTTTTCCTAACGAGTCAAAAAACATGCAGGCGATATCACTTATGCAAGAGACCTAACCTAACCCACAACCCAGCCCAAGCTTCAATCACCCCAATACCTTTGCTTTGCTATACTAGTTTCAAGGTTTGCTTAAAAAAACTATTATAATCCCCCTCATTTTGCATGTGGGACTAAAGTCCCTTCCCTTTGCCTGCCCTCATCCAACTCTATCCAAACCCCCTAGCACCCACCACCGCTTCCACCGCCACCTCTTCTCACAACCCCTCCACCCTGCAGCTTCCTTACCCCCGCTTCCAAACTCCCACCACCCACTCACTTCCAAACTCCCACCACACACTTGCTTCCAAAATCCCACCACCAAACCCCAACTTTTGCAGAACCCCCAAACCCCGCACCAAATCCCCTCCACCTACCTGTCCAAACTGCCACCACTTCCCCTTTCCACCTCCCTTCCTTCTGCATCCCCTTTGGCTTCTCTCCTCTCCCTTCCCTACTTCCTCCCACACCGAAATCCTTGTTCTACCATTCACATAAAAATTATCCTCCCTACCAACCACCCTTATTCCCTCACCACAAACACCCTATTGCTTCCCATCCAACCCTCCTCTACTTCCCTACTTCCCACTCTATGTACTCTATGGTTTCACCCTCCCCCAAACCTCCAACACCTCCTTCCCTTCGCTCCCCTTCGTGCCTCTATGCCTACACAAAAAACCCTACCTCTACCCAAAAAAACCACCACCTCAACCCTTCCTCCGCCACCTCAGCCCTTCACACAGTTCAGTCCCCTATCACCACGTGGTAGGATGCCACGTCGACAGTATAGTCAGTGCCTGGGGGGCCCTTTTTTTTTCACAACACTTTTTATTATCTTAAAGTTGACGACCATTTGATTTTCATTCTACAAGGATATTCTCTTTCTGTGATGGATTCCAAACCGTCCAATTTAAACCAACATTTGTTTGCTAACATCATCACAAAGTTTGGCAATTTTTCAAACCCGGACATCCATAACAAGCCCCTTTCACAGAAACGACCATAACTATCACATACAAAATCTATTTTTAACAATTTGAAAAAGTACCGAAAAGATGACTCAGATGGATTTCTAGATTTGCAGACTAATTTTCCATATTCCTCCTCGAAAAATCAGGTGAAATGTTTGAAGTCCCCCCTTTGTTTCTTACTAATTTAATAAAAAAAACTCAATCTTGAATGCACAAAGAATTGAACCAAGCTATCAGACATCGCTTTTTGGGTTTAATATTGAACAAGCTATCAAAATTATCATTTTGGGTTTTAAAATTGAACAAGTTAAATCTGACATCTCTTTTTGGATCTAAAATTGAACAACAACAATCACACCTTTTTCTTTCAAGTGCACTAAAATCATGCAAAACCAAATCTCGGATGCCTAAAGGATCAACACTTTGTTTCAATTTATGGATTATGGAAAGAAATAAACACTTCTACTTTGGGTTTTAAAAACTAAACAAATCAATCAAACATCATCTTGAATGCATAAACATGAATTGAACAAAACAAATAGTCTCTTAATTTGGTGCATATAAAATCGAACAAACTTGCAAGTTTATTTCTGAACAAATCAAACATTGCTTAACTTGTCAAAAGGAATTAGCCGTGTGTTTGGATTCTTTGGTGCACTTGCACAGAATTTGTAGAGCGCAACCTCACTTCACACACTATACTCTCCCATTGGCTTTCATGGTCATTGGTACAAGAGGAAGGTGATTGTGACCGTTTGATCTTTTTCTAAATCTTCTTAGAGGGGCCTATCCAGAAGAATCACGAGTCCTTCTAGAGAACAACCCCAAATTGGCAAATCCTTCGGTTGGTATAGACATAAGGTAGACTTAAAGGCCTTTCTATATCCCTTCAAGCTTGGACAGTTCGTGTTCAATGGTAGTCCATACTGAGTGAATATCCTCAGCATTCTGGCATGGTTGAACTGGGCTCTTAAGTGAGTCATGCTGTATAAACTGATTGTGGGGACACCACAAAAATACTAGAAACTAATAAGTCTAGCAACCTACCTGATCCATTCTTGAAAGCTTGATAATCGACTAGGCAAGGAAGGTAGTAACTTCTCTAAGAAATTCACACATTCATGCCACCCTCATTGTTTGGAGTCAGATAATATGATATCATGGAGCCTCATGCTTGATGGTGGTCATATTCTTATTATCTCTTGTTTGTGTGCCTACATATGCGAACAAAGGTTTTCAAGCTTATCGCATCCTTAAGGTAGAAAGTGCTTGTATGTGTATTGAGTGTTACAAACCTTGTGCAAAACTATTCTCAAACATACACAAATCTGAAAGTTTTGAAGTCCTTTTTCCAAGGAGATCAACATTTTATGCTTCTTGCAAGGTTGCTTTGCCTCTTGTGAGACTTTTTGCTCACAAATTCCAAAAGCTCATCACTTGTTCCAAACAACAAAACAATCCAAGGTACACTTGTCATAGTCACTGCCTAATCCTGAAATAGTATTAGATTGAACTCATGTCCCATTTCACCAAGCACCAGAAAGTGAAGACTCCTTTGCCTCATATCTACCGAGAAGAGAAGACCATAACCAAATAGGCCAAGCAATATCAACATATCATTGATTCTGTTGAGAAAGAAAACCATAAGTGTGAAGAGTACGAAAGGGTCCAAAACAACTACAAAGTTATTTGATTTATGCAGAAATTCTGCATCAACAACACCTTTATTCACTTTGAGAACTATGAAAATTCAACATATCATCAAGTTGTTCATGCAAACACACATCATTGAGATCACACACTATGACTAGTAGCTTCATCACTACAATCAGCCACTCTTCCTCTTCTTAGATCACATAGCATGCATTTTAGGACTTCCCTGGTTGCCATCCCTAGAATCACATCACACATCATCCAAAGCATAATCCTAGCATAAATCTACATTCAATCATAAACCATTCCTTAGAAATCCTAAACCAATCCTAACCCATCCTAGTTAATCCTAAACTCATCTGAGCAAATCCTAGATCAATCCTAGCAACCCTGCATCAAATTTTAGCAATCCTAATCATCCTAGAAAGCACATCCTTCGCTTGGTATCCTAGCCTCTTTTTGAGTTTCTTACCCTTCATCCTAAATCAAGGATCACAATCTTAGGTATCTTTAGAATGACACATTGTTCTAAGATAACCCCCTCCCTCTCTGAAACCTCATCACCTTGAGAAAAAGGTTGGTTCACATTGACCGAGAATATTGTCAGCCAAAGACCACAAGTTTGTCCTAGGTTTTGACAAACATATCCACCTTGATCATACATTAGGAAAGCAATCATTAATCAATATTTTCACCAAGTCATCCTTAGTATTTTAGGAAACATCCCCATCATTGTAGGTAGTGTCATCCTAGATCATCATCTTAGTGTCATCATCCTTAGTCTTTTTAGGACAATCCTTGCATTTTTATCTTCCACCTTGCATCTCTATTTAGGAACTCTCTTTTCATGCCACCCATCATACAAGCTGCTAAGAAGTGGAAAGACATGGCCCTTAATCAGGAAGCTAGTTCATTTGAACCAATGATCAATCACTATAATGTGAGGGATTCCTTTGATCCATGGAAAACAACACCTATTCGACACATTTGGGTAGACACTAATGAGATCCCAACTATAAGTTCTATTGAAATGTTCATAAATCATCCAACGCATGTTCACATGGTAAGTGCCATGAGGGGATGCAAAAACAATCAAGTACTCACAAATATTCAGCAACATGGGATCTAATTACCACCTTGGGTTATACCAAAGCTTATCATATGACCTATGGAACTCCTAGGGGAATCTCATCATCCCATCATGAATGAATTTGTTGATCCCCTGGAGCGAGATTTACATGTAGGAACTCTTATATCATAGATTGTGCAACCTACCTTCTCTCCTTCCATAATGCACACCACACAACAATCTACCCCATCCACTATCATGGGAACCCTACTTCCTTATCCACCATCAGCAATACAGGTAATACCTCCCACCACACAAGCACTATCACCTATTCCACCTACAACATATTTTGCAGCACAACCTATCCTATCAATCGCACAATCTTTCCCATCATTTTAGCCCAACTTTTTGCAAGTTTCACAACCAGCAAACCAGACCCTACAAACCTACATCCCCATAGTCACTACCCAATCCATTCAAAACCCTTATGCTAGTTATCAACCTCCCAATACCCAAATCTCCATGCCTCTTCCACCCTTTTCTTCCACAACATACCCACATCAGCAACCACAATTCACCACAAGCATGCCGCTCACAAATCATTATAACCAACCCTTATTTCTGCAAGGGCCCACTTTCTATGCCAGTAACACAGTCACAATGTATGCCATCACTTATTATGCAAGCACAATCCAACCCAATCCTCCACCACCACTTCCTCAAATCAGCCAAACAACACAAGGTGTTTCATCATCCACTTGGAATAACTCTGAAGCTGACATGAGATCCTTGGGCATCCCTGCACAACTGTAGACCACCAATCCATTTACATCCTACACACAATAACCAAAATTTAATCCCTTCACCCCAGTGTAAATTCCTATCCCCCCAATCCCACAAAAATAATCTATTTGACAACAAAAACCAATCACGCAACAACAACCTATCCTGTAGCAACAACCTATCCAATAACAACAACCTATCTAGTAGCAACAATTTATCCTATAGAAACCACCTCTTTAGCAACAAAAACCCCATCAATCCCAACCACACAACACAAACCCCTTCACTTCTCAAGCACAACAACAGTACAACCCTTTCACCTCAGTGCCACCTCCTTTTCAACCTACCCAACAACAACAACCATCAGCGCAGAATCCCAATCCCCTCATCGCACAGGTGCTACAAAAAATTGTGAATCCTTTTGCAAGTACACAATCCACCACCCAATATTCCCAGAAATAGCAACCTAGCTATGACAACTACCTGGCTATTCTATCTTCCACTGCATCACAAGCAGTCCCTCCACCATAGAAAACTAGTTTTCCCATCAATACCAACTACTTCATTCCACCTACTAGGGGCATTCCACCTTAGAAAACCTATCTGACATACCTCATCAATACCACACCACCACCCAATGTAAGTGCACAGTCACCTCAATTCACTTATCCAACACCTCAGTAGATACAGGCCTACTTCCAGCAGATACAACATCAACATCATGCATTGCCACCTCGTCCACCATAATATTCCCCTCAACTACAGTTCCTACCACAACAACCTATCTATGTTGACCAAACACCACAATACCCTTCACAAAACCCTATGTATTCACTAGCTCCATTCAACCCATATCTCATGAGTGGGATCAACATGATAGAAAATTACAACCCCCCACCAACCAATCTAGAGTGGGAAGAAATGAAGAATTCTCTAAAAGAGCTACATGCTGGAACTGAAGCAAAGACCTTGAAATTTGAGGAAGTATGTCCTTATTCATTTGACCAATCCCTCACAAATATCCCCTTTCCCAAGCACTTTGAAACACCCAAGTTTGACAAATACCATAGAAAGGGAGATCCCGCCAGTCATGTAAAGGAGTTCTACATGGCATGCCAAGAAGTGGAATACAATGACAATTTTCTTATGTGCTTATTCCCCAAGAGTTTGGGAGGGACTATTCTCGAATGGTTCTACAAGATCCTTTATGGCATAGTGTCCACATTTGCAGAGCTCTCATAAATTTTTTTGGCCCAATACGTGCACAATATAGAGAATGAAATCTCCCTCCTAGACTTATGCAACTTTAAACAAAAAGGAGAGAGCCTGGAAGATAACCTTCAACACTAGGAAGGACTTACCATAAGATTGTCCTATCAACCCCCCAAGAAACATCTCATAAAAATATTTATTGACAATCTCCATCCCAAGATTTCCTACCATATGTGCATGAATTGTATAAAGACCTATCATGACATCAGAATCAAAGGCATGGATCTTGAAAGAGGTCTTGTAGAAGATGGTGCCATAAAGCACTATAAGGAATCACAACCTAATAAAGGAAACAACAATTTCTCCAGATATTGGAACAAAAATAAGAATGTATTAACAGATGGAGAAACTAACACTAAGCATGTCCAGATTGTTGTGGCAGGTCCTCAAGAATCCACTCCCACATACCAACAACTGTAAAACTATCTGCAAAATACCCCAGCATAGGCATACCAACAACCGCAATACTATCAACAGAATTCCCCAGCACCAACCTCTCAGCAACTACAGTATCAACAAGTTCCACCTCCCCCATCATATAACCAAGCAACCCAACACCAAGCCACACAACAGAAAACCATACACCCACAACAAGCTAACCAACCCAATTATCAACATAATCTTCAACATCTCCATAATCAGACTAATGCAATATTAGTCCAGTAAGGATAGAGAAGACCAAGAAGAGATAAAAATGCACCTAAGTGCACCTTCACCCCTTTGGCTGAACCCATCGATCTTATTTTTTAAAGAATGGCAGCAGCAAATTTGGTTGTATATCCTCCACCAACACAACCTTTTGAGGACTCTACTCCAAAACCATAATGGTTCAATGACAATGAATATTGTGACTACCACTATGTTATAGGACACGCCATGATCAAGTGCATGAAGTTAAAGCACTACATCTAGGACCTAATTGATCGCAAGGAGATTGAAGTAGATTCTACAAACAAAGCCTCACCCAATAGCAATCTAAAGATCTACCAAAATGCGTTCCCAAACCATGCCAATAACACAAAACCTACCAACGTACACATTACTTCAACATCCAATCATAACAAAGGAAAATAAAGTCATTATACTAGTAATAACACCACTGCTCATGTTGAGTATGGTAGCCTCATTGATTGTATATCCCAAGTTGATCCATCTATCAATGTCATTCATGTGAAATGTGTCGATACTAACTGTATTGTTACCATGCGTTGCAGATGCATAACTCTTGCAAGTGCTAGTACTACCTCATCCTCTGGGGCACAATATAACTTATTAGAAAATCTAGGGAATACGCCCGCCCAAATATCCATCTTGGATCTATTTCACACATCACCCGTCCATCAAGAGATCTTGAATAAAGCTTTGCAAGAGTCACACATTCCCAACAACATGGATCCCAGTCAGTTTCAAAACCTAGTGGGTCACTTATCCACATCTTTTTCTATATCTTTTAAACCCACATACATGCCATCTATTGAGCCTGATCATATACTCCCTCTTCACATTGTTGTCATGGTCTGAAACTTTGTCGTTAAGCGGGTCATGATAGATAATGGTTTGGCCGTAAATCTATGTACTTTAAAATTTGTAAAGCAATTAGGATACACTGAGGCTGATATCATAAATGATGTCATCACAATAAAGGCCTACGAAAATCTAGAATGAACATCAGAAGGTAAAATATCCTTGCCCATTCAGCTGGGCCCGACATTACAAGAGACAAATTACCATGTGGTCGATCTTGACCTTCCATACAACATCCTCCTTGGATGCTCGTGGATTCACTCTATGTAGACCATCCCTTCCACCTATCATCAGTGTATCAAGTTTCCACACAATGGATTCAAGATCACTATCCATGCAGATCCCAAGCCCTTTGCATACTTCCATGCATTGGAAGCCTCCCATCCAAATTCAAATCATTGTCCTGGGACTAACATTGGAACCTCTATCGCCAGTTCCTCTACAACCCTTCCATATCCAAACACCATCCTTGCATCCACTCTGTCCACTATTAAGATCGACCACCAAGGTTGTGGAGAATATAATCTAACTGATTCTTTCATTGTTGGAGCCCTTCCAGTTGACCCACATACACATGCATGTCCATCTAGTTACATTGAGTAAAAGACACCTGAACCAACGCAATTGGGTCCTACCACCTTTCTTTCTCATGACATTTTGAATAGCCAAGAAATGACACTTGATATCAATAAATGGATATACAAAGATCTCACACCTCTTGATAGTGGCCTCCTAAATCATTTCAAAGGTAAATATCCCTCTACCCAAAAACTGGTCACTAAAAATTGGGACTATCAAGGAGGTAGACTAGGCCTTGAAGAACAAGGCCTGAGATTTCCCATTAAGGCCACTAAAGTACAAAGACACATTGGTCTAGGTTTTTAACATAATACATATGGCATTGGCCATAACATGACTAGGGGCACTAACGAAACTAGTCTAACTTATCACATTCCCATTCGTAACATATGCAAATTTAAAAACATCTGAGAAGAGAAAATTGTGAGAGCCTATGACAATATTGATGATGACATTTTCCTTAGTAACTCCATCCTTCACCAATTATCCCTCCATTTCATTGACCTTCCACTTCTCCATCCCAAGCTCATTAACTGGGACCAACCAAGTATCATACCAATCGACGAGTTTGAAAGCACTCCTAAGCTTCATGGGAGCTATAGATCAACAACCAGATTGGGGGAAGACTTCCACACATATGTAGACCTTGAACCTAGAAGCATAATTTGGGGGAGAGGAGGAATCTAGATGAAAAATTGAAAAGAAAAATAAAAAAGAAAAAAATGTATCTCTTAGTGAAAACCCTTCTGGGCACTATCAGATCAAAAAAAATAAAAAATAAAGGGCGTATCTCTTGGTGAAAACCTTTCTAAGGTGCTAGGAGATGGAGATTCTCCTCTCCCTATCATCCATGATTATAGGTCAGAATAGTCATCTATTCTCATTGAAGAAACCAAACCTGTTAATCTGGGTACAGAGGACCAGCCTCAACTCACTCACATTGCAACATCTTTGAATAAAGCAAAAGAAATGACCTTCATAGATCTTTTAAGAGAATATTCAGACATCTTTTCCTGGTCCTACTCTCACATGCATGGCTTGGATCCAAAACTTGTAGTACATCATCTATCCTTGGATCCTAACATTAAACCAGTCAAACAAAAGCTCCAAAAAATTTATCCCAAAGTTGCACTAATGGTCAAAATAGAACTTGAAAATATCTTGCCAGTTGGAATCATCAGAGTGATAGACTACTCAAAATGGATGTCAAATATGGTCCCAGTCTCTAAGCTAGATAACTCCATCAGAATTTGCACCGACTTTCAAGATCTAAACAAAGCATGTCCAAAAGATGAATTTCCATTGCCTAATATCGACGTGATAGTGGACCTCACTGCCGGACATGAGATGTTTTCTCTCATGGATGGATTTTTAAGGATACAATTAGATCCATATAGTAGAAGAAGATCAGCATAAGACAACATTCACAATGCCATTGCATACCTTCTCCTACAGCATGATGCCATCTGGGCTCAAGAATGTTGGAGAAACATATCAGAGGGCCATGACCATCATCTTTCATGACATGATCCATAAGATCCTTGAAGATTTCATGGATAATATATTGGCAAGTCACAAAATAGAATGGATCACCTAAACAATCTAGAGGCAGTGTTTGATCGACTTCAACATTAAAGTCTCAAGCTTAATCCAAAGAAATGTGTCTTTGGAGTTACATCAGGAAAGCTCTTTGCCTTCATCGTATCAAGGTGTGGCATCGAGATAGATCCTAAAAAAGTTAAAGAAATCATGGAAATGCCTCCGCCAAACACACTCAGACAGCTGCATAGTCTAGAAGGAAAGCTTCAATCAGTGCGCCACTTCATATCACGGCTTGCAGAAAAATAGCAACCTTTCACACATTTGCTAAGGAAAGATCATAGTTTCAAATGGGATCCTATATTCCAAATAAGCTTTGACAAAATTAAGGAATATCTAGAAAATTCACCTATCTTAGTATTGCCTACACCAGGAAAGCCTCTCATATTGTATATAACTACAACAACAACAACACTGGGGGTACTCCTGGCCGAGTTAGATGACAATGGATTAAAAGAGTGCACTATCTTCTACATCAGCCACACTTTGGTGGGATATGAGCTAAATTATACACCAATGGAAAAGGCATGCCTAGTAGTGGTTTTCACCACTCAGAAGCTCTGTCACTACATGCTCAATCACACAGTCAAGCTATATCAAAATTTGACCCGCTCAAGTATGTGTTATCCAAAAAAACTCTCACAGGTCATATGGCTAAATGGGTAATGCTTCTAAGCAAGTTTGACATCTAGTATGTCGACAAAAAAGTCATCAAAGGTCAAGTCATCGTAGATCAGTTAGCAGAGGCACCATTTATCAACGCATATCCTTTAGTCATGGAATTTCCTGATGAACATCTATGCATGATCAAAGAACAACCATCATGGAATTTATTCTTTGATGGATCGTATATATCTCATGGTTCAGGGGCAGGAATCCTCTTTGTCACTCCACAAGGTGATTACATTCTGAAATCATTCAAACTGGGATTTCCTTGTACTAACAAAATTGTGGAATATGAAGCATTGGTCACAGGACTCAGCATGGCCATTCAATGGAACATAACAGATCTCCAAGTCTTTTTTTATTCTCATCTTGTCATGAAGCAAGTGTTAGACGAATTCCAAATGAAAGATGATAAGCTGCTACCTTACAAAGAGATGGTAGACAAAATGAAGGAGAATTTCATCAATCTACAAATCACCCAAGTGCCACGTCTGCAAAACAAAGCTGCCAATGCAATGAATACAGTCAGATCTCTTCTAGAAATACCACTTGATGCAACGTAGTACAAGTTCTTAGTTGAGAAACTTCATGCGGCAGCTTACGACAGTGATGACGTTAATCGGGTTTGTGTCTTGGTTGGTCCTTAGTTCCCATGGTACCATGACATCCATGATTATCTAAAGAATGGTATCATATCCCCCCATCTAACCAACACCCATTACCAAAACATTATTCAAAGAGCTTCCTGCTACACCATTGTATCCAACATATTATATCATCACAGTTATCACAATGTTCTCTCTAGGTGTCTAGATGAAACCAAAGCTGGCCAAGCATTGCAAGAAGTGCACACTAAAATCTATGGTGCCCACACAAGTGGCATGGTCCTAGCTAAAAAACTTCTTATAATTGGGTTTTATTAGCCTACCATGGAGCATGATGCTTGTGAATTTGTAAAGAAATGCTTACCATGTCAGCAGCATGCAATTTTGATCCATGCACCTACATAAGAGCTACATCTTATTGTGCCTTCTTGGCCATTCTCATGTTGGGGTTTCAACCTTGTTGGTAAGATCACTCCCTTGTCCTCTGAGGGACACAAATTTATCATCACAACAAATGAATACTTTACTAAGTGGGTTGAAGCAATCCCACTTACCCTCACAACATGAATCCAAATATCCAAGTTTATCCTATACCACATCATTTGCTGCTTTGGCATTCCATCCACCATTTTCATAGATCATGGCTCACCATTTGAAAATTAGCATATGGTTGATCTATGCGAGCACCTCCACATCCATCATCGCTTCTCTAGCCCATAATTACCACAAGGTAATGGCCAAGCTGAGGCAACCAACAAAACACTTCTAAAAATCCTAAAGAAGGTTTTCAATGATACTGGTCATGACTGGTACCTCCAAATTAATCCTACCCTTTGGGCCTATTTCACTTCATTCTGTACTCCCATAGGCACCACTCCATAT
The DNA here is from genome assembly GCA_018584345.1 of Thuja plicata. Taxonomy (NCBI): domain Eukaryota; kingdom Viridiplantae; phylum Streptophyta; class Pinopsida; order Cupressales; family Cupressaceae; genus Thuja; species Thuja plicata. Next base: position 2,394,800 of record MU225246.1, read on the forward strand.
TCCCTTGTCTATAGTGCCGAGGCTGCCTTACCAATTGAGGTCAAACTACCATCCTTATGGGTATCTTTCAAAGACCTAATCACAGATGAAGACTATAGAGTAGCAAAACTCACAAAGATGGATCTCCTCGATGAAAAGCACCACCAAGCATATGACCACCTAGTTTTATATCAGAATAGATTAAAGAGAATTTATAATAAGAAGATCCACCCATGCCAGTTCCAGGTAGGGGACTTTGTGTGCAAATAGAATTAGAAAGTGGGCACTAATCGAGAAAAGAAAGGCAAGTTTGAGGTTACTTCGAAAGGCCCATATATCACCACTCCATGATTTAGATCTGGGGCATATCAATTATCCACTCTTGAAGGAGAGCCTCTGAATGTTCCAATCAACATCATTCATCTTAGGCACTTCTATGCCTGACAGCTTCTTATCTCAGTTATCAGAAAAATCCAAAAAACATTGTAAAAAGTCTTGAAGAAATCATTGTCTTGGTGAAAATTTGGTAAACAGACACCTTGATGATAGCAAAAAAAAAAAGAGGAAAAAAGAAAAAAAAAAATCAAGAGAACCAATCGTCCAATGGTGAAAACTTGGCAATCAAGCGCCTTGGACAAGTATGTGTGGTGAAAACCTTGCAATCAGGCATCACACATAGTGGGCCATATCATTATCTATCAAAATCTCATTCTCCTCCATCTCATTCATTCCACTCCACTTTGGCCTAATCATTACCTATATTTCCTAGATGTTCTATTATCACCAGCATTAGTCAACATTGGTCCTCTTATCCCACATCCTGAGCTTTTGTACATATTGTCCTGTATCTAATCATCATTATTTGTTGTATATATGTCATCCTACCCAATCCTTGAGCTTTAGTCCTATACATATCTTGTTTTTTTTAGTCCAGTCTTGAGCCCAGTCCTACTTGTACATATCTCACGTCCTTGGTTGGTCTCCTTGCAGAAAGTGATCCAGCTTCAGATCCTGAATACTATACTTCAACAAGTTCCTTATGAAAAAATCATGTTTCAGCAATTTGATCTCATCACATCTTTGGCCAATCATATTCATACTTGACATCTCCATGGAAAAGCGTCCTTGAGGATGTATCCTTCCTCTCCTTGACCTAAATCCAGTCATCTTTCTGGAAATGGGTCCTTGAGGATGTACCCTTCCTCTTGTTGACCCAAATCTAGATCATCATCATCACTGGGTTCATGTAGGATGTATCCTTCCTCTTTACCTAATATCAATCCAATCATCATCCCATATCGTTGATCTCTCTGGAAAAAGGTGTCTTTTTGTTGAATTTTTTATTTTGGTTCTTGGTTATCATTCCTGATTCTCTCAGTTGTTCTCCTCCTCAAGGTTTCCATGATTCTATATATCATGGGATGTTGCAAATGGATGCACCTGGGATACAAAACTTGATCTTTTTGTTTTCTTCTTGTGATTCAGTCGGATATGACCCTTGCATGTATGTAATCCATTTGGGTTCACATGCTGCACTTGGGAAATGTCATTTTCTTGTGGGCTTTTCTAGCATCATTTTACCCATGGCTCTTCTAGGACTCATGTGTGATCTTGGGGAAACCCCCGTGTGTCTATTGTGTCAGTCCTCTACAACACTAGTGATAAGGCCTCATGTTCCTAGTAACCTTGGCATGGTCTCTAGCATTTCTATACCAAAATAAGTTCTCAACTACATGGCGGTACTCCATCCCAAAATACCCCTTGTGCAAGCTTCAAGAAAAATCCTTCCCCCATCAAATCCCTAGCAAAGCCATCCCTTTTTCAGTCCAATCAAATCCATTCTCAAACCTATCCCTTCATCCTTGATGCAAACCTGACTATCCCATCCCTCATTCTTCTATCCCTTCCTTTTTCTTCTATCTTGTCTCTCCTGGCCGTCTTTTTGAGATGCCGCCAGGGCTTCACCTTGTCTCCTTGTCTCCCTCTTGAGGGGGCATCATCCTAGTCATCCTATTCTAAATCTATCCTAATTTCCACTCTGGGGAAATTTTGTTTCCTACATCCACATCTTCGTATCATCCATTGTTTTAAACATCTTCTAAATAGCGTGATTCTAACACTATGTCGAAGAGGGGAAAAATGTAGACACCTAAATCTAATTAACCTAATTCAATCATATTTAGTGCCTTTTGGGACATATAAGCTAAGTAATTAAGCATTACCTAATTGACCTATGTCATCCCCTAGCCCTAATTAATTCAATTAATTGGCTATAGTCCCGATTAATTATCAAAAGAAACCAATAGCTTAATAATTAATTAAAATCCTATTCCCCTATTATTGAATGAATATGTTATTTATGTAATTCAATTCATTAATATTCCCTTTAACCCCTAACCTAACCTATCTCAACCACATAAATTAGGGTTCAAACTAATCCCAACCTCTTCACCCATGCTAATCTTAATCCTAATGCTAATCCTATCCTAAACTCTCCCTAATGATGTCACATTCCTAATCTTTGGATTAGGAATTCAATCCCTTCCCCAAATTCAACTTTCTCAAGTTCTATCTTATCCCCTCACCCACGCCTCATTAATTCCCCTTACACTCCTCATTAATGCTCTTACACCCTCTTTAATGGCCTTGTCTCCTAAAGTCTCCTCTCATCCCCTTGGCTCACTTCCCTAAATGGTCACATTCCTCCCTATTTTCAACCCAATCATATTGTGACACTTGTCATCATATGATGCACTTGAAGAAGCACAATCCATTTTCTCTCTTCTAGGTGCATCTAGACCTCTCCTTGGGATTACATCCTGACCATTGATTACTCACCCATTTTCTATAAAAGAAACCTCATTCCTTCACAATTTCATCCACCTTCCATGTAGAGTTATAATGCAATTTTTAGTCCATAATCATCCATTTTTAAGCTATATCCTTTTTTGAAGCATTAAAGCAGTTTTTGAGCATACAACCATTTTAGCATGGACACATCCATTGAATATAAAATGGAGTTGGAATAATTTTGTAGGAGGTTTGCAATCTCTTATTTTAAGCTTATTTTAAGTTTCATTTTATGTCTTAGCATGTGTGTAGTATAGATTATTAGTTGTAGAGTGTTTTAATTTGTTATTATGCTCCTTTACACCTAATTTTCATAGCTTATAGTATGTACCTCTAAAATTTAACCAACGTATTCCACAAGAGCTAAATAATAACATATTAGCCAGGTGGACATATGCATTACACATGGAGAAACAGACGAGGGAGAGATCCCTAGTTAAATTCATGCTCAAGTCCACAATTAAAGAAATCAACTCAACCATGCAGGAGCACTCCAAGAAGTTTTCTGTAAAGACAAGAGAATATAAAGTACTAAAAGACATGTTAGAAGAGATTGATACAGAAAGAAATAAGATTTGGACACAAATCTTCAATCCACCTGAGCAGGTACTAGCTCTAACCGAGACCAATCACAATCAGGAGAAAGAGGCCACACCGAGCCCTGAGCACATATTCATCAATGACAGCGAGGATGTCACTCCCATTGAATTAACCACTGAAGCAAGAAAAGTCATGGATGATATTCCTCAGATATTTCAATCATTAGGGGAAACAAATGATATCACTATAAGAGATATAAAACAAGGTGATTTTGATGATAATGTCAAGGCTGATGAATAAGTAAACATTGTCACTGAGCCTACAAATGAAAAAGATACTACAGATGTTGCACAAGAAATTATACCAGGTAAACTTCCCTACATGATTCAAGAAATCAATGTGATTATTGAATCATAACAGACACCACCGGATCCTAATGCAAACATACCAGAGGATAAAGGTGATGAACATGGGGAGAAGAAATATACAAATGAGGAGAAGAAAGATACAAGTGGAGAGAACAAATTGAGTGAGGCCACTACCATGAACACTGAAGAGGCAAACAAGGCTACATATAAAGACAAGGTTGATGTAGAGACATCTACAACCGACCAATAGGTTCATATCGAGTAGCATACCAAAGGCACCACACCTCCCAGGAAATCACCAAGATCAACAGAGCCAGAGAAGGATCTTGCTATAATCCTTCATTTCCCTGCTTACAACACCATTCCCAAGAAGAAAAAGAACAAGAAGAGAAAATTACCAGTAACACTTGATGAGATCATTGACATACCCAACTATGATCCAAGAACACTGGATCCCGTGTCACTAAAAAAGTATGGAGAACTATGCAAAAGGAAGGCAATACAGGACAATCTCAAGGAGCACAAAAATTCACAAGTCCTAGATACTACAAAGAAAATCCTATTGCAAATAGTTCTTGACACAAAAATTGATCAAGATACACCAATCCTTGATCAAATAGTAGTTCTAACTGAGGCCATAACATCACAGAATGTAGAAGCCGACAAGGTCATTGAAGAAGTGCAAAAGAGATGTGTCACTACAAGATAACTAATAAAATCAGCCAACAAGTGGAAGAGAACAAGGTAAAACTTTCTAAGCTAGTAACTACACTAGAAATAATCATATAAGAAGTAGTTAACCTAGTTCAAAATTTGTGCACACTAGAGCAATTCACTAACGAGAATAGTGAAAAGATTGCTAAAATAAATGAGGATCTGAAAGCTAGTGCACAAAGTCTGCCAACTGAGCCAAATGCACTCCAACTGCATTATGATAAAATTATAGAATGAAAATAGTTAAGACTTGAAATTCAAAAGGAAGAAATAAAAATTAGAGATTAAGTAACCAAGCTTCAAGCTATGTTACTACCATATCTCACATCGCTGCTACAACACATGACTTTGGCAAAGACACTAATTGCCACCCCAGAGATGTGAGTCACAGAAACTATCTATGACATGCACACCCGAATAAATTTGGAGGACATGACCCTCAAACACCTCAAGGAGAAATGGGACAAGTTGATGGAAGCCATCCTGAAATCCCATTCACACATATTTGACAAGTTGTAAGTACTACATCTTTGTCATTAATTTCAAAAAGGGGGGGAAATGTATATACTAAAGGGGGAAAATGTACCGAAAGCAGAAAATGTACCAAGGAAAACATGTACATACATTATACCGAGGCATGCACATAGGGGGAGTCATTGTAAAGGTAACACTTATTTTTTACACTATACATATCAATTTTTGATACTAATGCCAAAGGGAGAGATTACTGATAAGATGATAAATTATTAAAATTCAAGGTGTGGATCATGGATGTGAATACTAGAGGTGGCTAGCAGAGGGAGATCTTTATTCAGTGGTGGTAAGAACTGTTTCAACAAGGGGTTGAATAGATATTTGCATTGTGCTACATTGGAGCTGTATTAGACACAAGGTAGATGCCATTTACATTGTTCACAAAAATATAGATCATTGTAGGGATCAAATTGTAAGGTAGTGAGCCTTCCTCGGGGTTGTAGCCCAAGGCTTTTTATTTGAGAAGTGTTCTCTAGGAAGTGAGCCTAAATGCATGTGCATTCTCCATATATTATAATAATTTTATACTTCTAAAAAGGTGTTTAATTATTCTGGATAATCAACCCCAGTATGGTTTTTCCCTTAATAGGGTTTCCACGATAAAAATATTGTGTCAAGTTGTATGAATGTGATTCTATTTGGTGGATGCATGCATATTTTTTTCAAGTAATCAGACCACAATTTAGGGTATTTATGTTTGAAGAGTTTTAAGGATTAAGGGCTTGAAGTTTGAATTTTTGAGAATAACTAATTCACCCCCCTCTTAATTATTCACATCCTTATTATCAAGAGGATGTCCATTTCCCTAAAAAATATTTATAATTGTTATCCTTTAAATTATTTTAAATGCAATATGACTTACTCTATAATCATATAAGTTATTTAAGAGGCATGGTATATTTAATTAATTAGATTGAAATAAAATATATTAAATTAATAAATGGAAGAAAAATAAGAAGCATTTTTAGAAGCAAAAAAGGAAGCAACAATGGAAGCCAAACTAGATGCAAATGTGAAGCATTCTTAGAAGCAAAACTTGGTGCTATCTAGGAAGAAAAAATATAAGAAATTCAAGTAGCGAAAAAAGAAGTAATAATGGAAGCAATTTCAAAAGGAACACAAGATGCAATAATAGAAGCCATATTAGAAGCAAAAAAGACAAAAAAATGGAAGCAAAGCTAGATGCAACAAGCGATGTTATATCAGAAGTAAAATTGAAAGAAAAACTGGAAGCACAATTGGATGTAAACCTGGAAGCAAAAATAGAAGAAAAAATGGAATAAACCTTGAAGAAACACAAGAAGAAAAACTATAAGCAAAATCAGAAGCTAAACTATAACTAACAAAGGACGTCAAAATGGAAGCAAAACTGGAAGCAACAAAGGATGTCATAATGGAAGCAAAACTAGAAGAAAAAAGGACGTCATAATGGAAGAAAAACTTGGTGTAAAGTAGGAATCCGAAAAAGAAGTTATTTTAGACACCATACCAGAAGAAAAATTGGAACCATGAATGGGAGAAAAACTAGAAGCAAAAAGGGGAGAAAACATAGAAGCAAAACTGGAAGCCAAATTGGGCACTCATTTAAGCGTTATTTTTAACATTAAATTGGTTGTACTTTTGATGTTAAATCCATCATATGACACAAAAAATGATGCAAAAAATGGCGTTGAAGAAAACATACAGTTTGACATTGATAGAAATATCCAATTCATAGAGTCAAATGCACTAAATTTTGGTACTATTTTAGGTGCTAATTGTCTATTATGTTGTAGTGTGTGGAGATTTGAACCAACCACTTTTAAATAAAAGTACCACTTTTCATACACTTAAATTATTTCCATATTCTTCTTGCGTAAACAAGAATACCGAGTTCAGAAGAATACAATGAAGTAGACAGGTTGGATCAATTGTTATTTTTTCATTGATGTCAAACAATTGATTTCTAGTTTATATTAAGTTTCCATATCAACTTAATTGGGAAGATAATAAATATTAGACAATGATAAGGAACTATTGAGTATAGTTGTTTTTACTTAACATTTGATGTTGTTAAGTCAATAAAGAAGAAAGGTCAAGTCATTAAAATGAACAACATAGTTACCAAGCAGTGAAGTGTTAGTCAGTCGAGCAAAGAAAAGACAGTCACCGAGTGAAGTTGACAACCAAGCAAGATCAGTAACCGAACAAAGTCAGACACTGAGTGAAGATAATCACCAAAGTCACTGCAAATGGAACAAAGTTTGAACAGAGATTGGATTCAAGGAGAAGAAAAAATTTAATGCGAAGGCACAAAGATCAAGAAGATGCCAAGGATGAAGGTGAAGTTTGTTACAAGATCTACAGTCATGAAAATTCAAGTTAAAAATATGAGATGTAGATTAAGTGGAAAAATAAATTTGTGAGTTCCAAGAAAAGTGCAAGTCATGAGGCAAGGTTAACTGCCTAACCGAGTTGAAAATACATTGAATCAATTCATACGAGATGATCTGACGGCTAAGTGCAATTGAAGGGAAACTAATCAATAGGATTAAGAGGAAAAAAAAAAGGCCTATATATTGATGATTCTATATATTTATATATAGTTGCTAGCGAATTGAATAGTAGAAGGGCTACCGAGAAGAGTAGTGAAAGAGTTGGAGAACCAACCGTTCCAGAGGAGAGACTGATGAGTTTTTGGTGCTAGTAATTTTCAGAGAGAAAACAAGGGATTTGATCAAGTAAAGGATAGTTGTAGAATCACAAGTCAAATTAGTACACAATTTCTTACTAATATTTGTAACATAAAATTTCTTAACCGAGTGGACCTAACAAGTCCTTTTGTAAATCCTTGAGAAAGGTAACATTCTAGGATAAATTTTTAAGCCCTCTAACCAAGCCACTACCTAACAAGGTGGAGATCTTAATAGGTCTAAGGTAAATCCCCTAACAGGGTTACATCTAACAGATGTGCATTTTAACCTTTAATTGGATTGGCTCTTAACCGAGCATACTTCAAAAGAGTATTTCTTTTTATAGGTGAGAATTCCCATGGATGTTTTTCCCAAATTGGGTTTCCTCATTAAATATTGTGTTACATGTGATGCTTGATAACTGTGAATGTTATTTTCTTATACTATATGTTGTTTATCAAGTTTGTGAAGTGTTTACAAGTTTTGGTTGCTGTTGTTATTTGAATCACCGGGTTGAGTCAAAGGTTTAGATTTAAAGTATCAAGTTTTAAAATGTCTAATTCACCCCCTTTCAGTAAACCATCATTAGTAGGCTAAACCAACAATTGGTATTAGAGCTAGTGCTCTGATAAGATAAGTTTAAAGGAACTTGAGTTAAAGATCCAAAGATGTATAAGAGGTAAACACCAAAGTTGAATAGGAATAACTTTTCTACATGGCAGAATAGAATGAGGCTTCACATATCTGGTATTAGAGATTATGCACTGGATCATCTTGACAATGAGTACTCACCTCCACTATTTGGTCCTTTAACACTTGAGCATATAAGAGAAATAAAAGAACATACACAAGTGATGATAGAGATAGCTTATACTCTCACCGACCTAGACCTCAATTATTTAGAAGGTTGTGATACTGCTAAGAAGATGTGGGATAGGCTTACATTGGTTTTTAGTAGAGATCAACATGTTCAGAAAGCTAAGGCTGAAAGCTTAAGAAGAAAGTTTGAATCAATGAGAATGAAAGAAGAAAAAAACATCACAACATACAACACAAGACTAAAGGAGATTACTATTTCTATTAGAGGTGTTGGTGGAACCATTAATGAAGAATATATTATAAGAAAGATGCTTAGAACACTACTACCTATCTATTCCATCTGAGTGTCTTCTATTTAAGAGCCGAGATCCATTCCACATATGGTTGTTACATTGGATGCTACAATCACTAAGCTAAGTGATTTTGAGCTAAATGATTTTGATAATAGTTTTGCTACTAATTCTAAGATTGAATCTGCATTCAAATCATCTTTGACTATTGGGAAGTCTAGAGATGCTAGATCTAGTGATGGATATGAAAGCAGTTCTAGTGAAAGGTTTCATAGTTGTAAGAGTGAGCTTGAAGATCTATATGCTGAAGATGAAAAGAATGAAGCTGAGGTAAGATACCTTTGAAATATTTTTCATGTAACAAGATTGGTCACATAGATTCTAATTGTCCTAACAATAATGATAAGAAAGATAACAAAGACAACAACAAGATTGAGAATAGATTTAGAAGATTCAAAGATTTTAAGAACAAATGAAAGAAGGCATGCTACATTGCTGAAGGTGGATCATCTAATGATGACACCGATGATGATGAAGAACAAGTTTTTTATGTTGCTATTAAAGATGAGCCTGATGAAGAAAGGTACATTGAAGAAAAAGCCCTAATATCACAAGTAAGTAAAAATGATACATGGATTATAGACAACAATTTCTCACACTTTATGATTGGTGATACTGATAAGTTTATTACTTTGAAAGAGCATAATGGTGGTAATGTTAGATTTGGAAATGACACCCCGTATCCTATGAAGGGAAAAGGTTCTATAATTCTACTAAACAATACTAAATGTGATGATGTTTATTAGGTTAAAGGCCTAAAATACAACTTGTTGAGTGTCGCACAGTTAAATAATACAGGTCACCAAAAATAATTTCAAAACAAGAAGGTTAAAGTATTTGATTAGAAGGGAAGTCTGATTGCTAATGAAGGTCAATCTAAAGGTAACTTATTCTACCTTGACACATCCATAAAGAGTTGTCAATTTTCTAAGATTGAAGATGTATGTCTATGGCACAAAAGGATATGTCATGTTAATTTTGACAACTTAATCAAAGTGAGTAAGAAGAACAGAGTAAGAGATCTACTGAGTCTAGATAAACCAGAGAATGTAGTGTGTAAAGGATGTCAAGTAGGTAATATGAATCAATCAATCTTTACAAGAAACACTTATACTACATAAGGTATTTTGGAATTGGTACACACCAACCTATGTGGTCCCATGAGAACACAAAGATACTATGGAGATAGATACTTCATATTGTTTGTTGATGATTATTCTAGAATGATGTCGGTTATGTTTTTAAAAAAAAAATATGATGCATTTCAAATGTTTAAGTGGTACAAGGCTAGAGTTGAAAAATAAATAGGGAGACAACTAAAATATCTAAGATCTGACAGAGGTGGAGAGTTTACATCTGATGAATTTACACTCTTCTACAATGAACACGGTATAAAGAGGTAGATGTCTGCACTGAGAACCCCACAACAAAATGGTATAGCTGAAAGGAGAAATAGATCCATTGTGGATTGTGCTAGAATGTTGATGATTGAGAATGGTATTTGTCAAACCTTCTAGAGAGAAGCAGTCAACATTGTTGCTTATACACTTAACCAAGTATAATTGAAGAAGGGAACTAACAAAACTCATTATGAGATATGATATGGATACAAACCGAATGTAACTTACTTCAAAATATTTGGAAGTAGGTGTTATATTCTTAAAGATGCAAGAGATGGTAAATTTGACTCTAAAGGAGATGAAGGAATATTTTTGGGATATTATACAAAGAGAAAATCCTACAAATGTTTGAATAAGAATAGTAACAAAATTGTAGAAAGTGCAAATGTGAGGATTGATGAATTTGTAGAGAACAATAATAAATATAAAAAGAGGGAACTTGAGGATTATCAAAGATTTGTTTATGTACAAACCGAGATACCTGACACCTTACTGAAAGAACAAACCAAGGAAGAAGATGAGCAGAGAGAGCTTCCACCAAATGATGGAAATGAAGAGATACCAATGGCTACCAATCCTGTGTTGGAAAAGTATGTAAAGAGACACCACTCAATGAGTAACATCATTGGAGATAAGATTGTTGGAGTTCTGACAAGAATCAAGGTAAGAGAAAATACATGCTTGCTATCTGAACTTGAACCGAGGAAAGTAAAACGTGCTTTAGAAAGTGAAGATTGGATGAAAGCAATGAAGGAAGAGATAGATCAAATTCAAAATAATAATACATGGACTTTGGTACCAAGACCAAAATATAAGAATGTAATCGGTACTAAATGGATTTTCGGAAATAAGTTGAATGAGCATGGTAATGTAATCCGAAATAAAGAAAGATTAGTTTGCAAGGGGTATGCACATGTGGCTACTACTAGATTACAAGGATTAAGGATTTTACTAGCATATGCGTCTTATAAGGTATTCAAATTTTATCAGATGGATGTGAAGTCTGCATTTCTCAATGGTATTCTTGAAGAGAAAGTATATATTGAACAAGCTAAAGGATTTTCTGAGAATACTAACCGAGACATGGTTTGCAAATTACACAAATCACTATATGGATTGAAACAAGCACCCCAAGCATGGTATGAAGGATTGCATTCATATATAATAAAAAGAGGATTTCAAAGAACTAGTGACAACATCAATGTGTATCTAAAATGTGATAGTACTAACAAAGTTTTAATTGCTAAGATATTTTTTGATGACATTATCTTTGTAGGAAATGACACATTGTGAGAAGCTTTTGTTGAGGAGATGAGAAAGGAGTTTAATCTGTCTATGATTAGAGAGATTAAATTCATTTCTTGGACTTCAAATTCAACAGGTAAAGGTTGTGATCTATATTACACAACAAAAATATATTAAGGAGATCCTAAAGACCTTTGGTATGGATGAATCAAAACCTGTTGGAGCGTCAATGGTAACTAGCTATAAGTTATCTAAAGAGGATGAGTTAGAAGAAGTCAATGAGACACTCTACCAATCCATTATTTGTAAGTTGCAATATGTAGTGTACAATAGACTCGATATTTCTCATGCAACAGGGATTTTTGCAATTTTTTCTTTTGATCTAAAGGAAACACATATGTCTACAGTTAAGAGAGTTTTAGATATTTGAAAGGCACTGAGGATTTTGGCCTACTATACAATAAAGGAGGATACTTTGACTTGAAATTATATACGGATTGTGATTGGGCTAGAAACATTAATGAAAGAAAGAGTACAATAGGAGGATCTTTATTTATAGGAGAAAGACTAGTTACATGGCTAAGAAAGAAACAAAATTGTATATCATAGTCTACTATTGAGGCTGAGTATGTTGCTGCAGCTATCAATTGTGCAAATACTATGTGGATCAAATAGCTACTAGAAGGTATGCAAGAAGAGATCACCGATCCAGTCACTATCTATTGTAACAATACAAGTGCTATAAATATATCAAAGAATCTGGTAATGCACTCAAAGACCAAGCACATATCTATCAAGTATCATTACTTGAGAGAACAAGTATAAGACAAGCTTGTAATGTTGTTATATGTGAATTCAAAATAAAAAATTGCTGACGTATTCACCAAACCACTACCAAAGGATGCTTTTGATTATCTTAGAGGTAAATTAGGGGTCCTATCCCTATCCAATATTCATTTTGAGTTGATGCTAGTGATCACACTTTAGGTGATGCCTAAAGTTGTGAAAGGATTTATGTATGCAAAGAGAAATTAATACAAGCAAGGTATGATTCATTGCTTGAACAAGATTTTGGGAGTATGGATCTTTGGCATTGTTGTCAAAGAGGGAGAATTATGTAATTGATGATTCCACAAGAGAAGTAAAGTACAAGGGATAAGTACAATAAGTAAGTGATGAATACACAAGTAAAGGAGACTACACGTAAGAGGGAGAATGTAACAAAAGGAAAAGAGGAAGAACAAGCTAAGAGGGAGAAAAGACAATACAGAGAGATCAAAGTATACCATCTTCAATTGATAGTTTTGCCATTAATGACAAAGAGGGAGATTGTTAAACAACTAATGGTAATGGTGACGAAGACCGAGTTTAGAAGAAAACAAGAAAGTACAATAGTTAGATCAGTTGTTATTTTGTCATTGATGTCAAGAAATTGATTTCTAGTTTATATTAAGTTTCCATATAAATCGGAGAGGAACTTCATTGGGAAGATACTAAAGATTTGAAAATGATATGGAACTATTGGTATAATTATTTCTACTTAACATTTGATTTTGTTAAGTTTGTAAAGCAGGAAGGTCAAGTCAGTAATAGGAACAACCTAGTTACCAAGCAGTGAAGTGTTATCCAGTCAAGCAAAGAAAAGACAGTCACCGAGTGAAGTTGACAACCAAGAAAGGTTAGTTACCAAGAAAGGTTGGTAATTGAGAGAAGTTAGACACTGAGTGAAGATATTCACCTAATTCACTGAGCACTGAATAGAGTTTGAATAGAGATTGGATTCAAGGACCAGAACAAATTTAATGTGAAGGCACAGAGATCAAGAAGATGCCAAGGATGAAGGAAAAGTTTGTAACAATATCTACGGTCATAAAAAGTCAAGTTAAAAATATGAGATGTAGATTAAGAGAAAAAATAAAGTTGTGAGTTCCAGGAAAAGTGCAAGTCACGAGGAAAGGTTAACCGCCTAACCGAGTTGCAAATACATTGAATCAGTTCATATGAGATGATTTGATGGCTGAGAACAATTGAAGGAAAACCTAATCAATGAGATTAAGAGGAAAAATAGAGGCCTATATATTGATGAGTTTGTATGTTTATACAGAGTTGCTGGCGAATTGAATAGTAGAAGGGCTACCAAGAAGAGTAGTGAAAGAGTTGGAGAATTAGTCTAGAGGAGAGACTAATGAGTTGTTGCATCTAGTAAGTTTTAGAGAGAAAAAAGGGATCTGATCAAGCAAAGGATAGTTACAGAATCACAGGACAAATTAGTATAGTGTTTCTTACTAATATTTGTAACAGAAAATCTCTTAACCGAGTGAACCTAACAAGTCCTTTTGTAAATCCTTGAGAAAGGTAACATTCTAGGATGAATTTTTAAGCCCTCTAAGTAGGCCACTCCTAACAGGGTGAAGATCTTAATAGGTATAAGGTAAATCCCCTAACAGGGTCACATCTAACAAATGTGCATTATAATATTTAACCAGATTGGATCATAACTAAGCATACTTCAGAAGAGTATTTCTTTTTATGGGTGACAATTCCAACAGAGGTTTTTCCCAAATTGGATTTCCTTGTTAAATCTAGTGTTACATGTGATGCTTGATAATTGTAAATGTTATTTTCTTATACTATATTTTTTTTATCAAGTTTGTGAAGTGTTTACAAGTTTTGGTTTCTACTATTATTTGAATCACTAGGTTGAATCAAAGGTTTATATTTAAAGTATCAAGTTTCAATATTTTCTGATTCACCCCCCTCTCAGTAAACCATCTTTAGTAGGGTAAACCAAAACCCAGATCAATAGTGAGTTGGGTATTAAAAATGTTGAACAAAAAATAGGAAAGAAGGTAGTAGCCTTGCTAATGTATCAAAAAATATGGTTTATTCTTGTGAGATTATGGATGGTCTTGCTAAATATATAATTTCCTTAAGTAATCCTCTTTTTGATGATGATTTAGAAGTTACACCTCTCAATTCCTTTGACAAGAGTTATACACATTTGGAAGTTCATCATGATACCCCCAATGGTATTGATGAGACAAAGAAGGCTAATGCACAACAATTGATCCTAGCCACCATAAGTGAAAAGGACAAGAAATACAAGAGAGAATCGACAAAAAATTAGATAATGAGATTTAAAGGGTGATTGGGAATGAGGTGATCGTAGTAAACACCAAAATAGACATGTGTGATGCCCTTGAAAAAGATGAATCCACCCTTCATAAAAGTCTTATAAAAAAGAAGAGGAAAATGTATGAGAGACCATCCATCTTTGGTGGTGGTAAGGTTGCTCCCAAAAAGGATAGTGAGATTCTAGAATGCTTTAATAGATTGTATAGAAACCATAAAAACCCCTCTCAAAATAAGTAATAACTTTACACCTTGCAAGTTGGAATGTGAGGGGCTTGGAGATGAGGGATAGAAGACTAGTTGTGAGAGATTGGTGTAACAAGATGAGGAAAAATGATGTGATCTACCTGCAAGAGATTAAAGTCACTGGGTACAAAGCTAAAACCTCCCTTGATTTTATCTGGAACCAAGTAAAATTATTTTTTATCTAATCATGAGAAGGGAAAAGGTGGGGTTTCTATTCTTGTTGGTCCTTCTTGGGATGATTTTTTGGTGGACTCCAACACCTCCCCATGAAATAGGGCTTGTTGGATAACATTGAACTATCATCAAAATACTATTGGTATCTATAGTGTCTATGCACAAAATGATTATAAGGATAGAGCTAAAATTTAGGGTTGGTTGGTATCCTCTCTCCTTAGGGATTATTGGATCATGACTAGTGATTTCAAAGTGATTGAGCACCAAGAAGATATGATAGGTGGCATTATGAAATATTAGAAAGGAAATGAAATTTTTTTGGGGGAAAATTTTAAAAGATGCCTAAACCTCTTAGACCCCATACAGAAGAAAAAAATCCTCTAAGGGAATCTGGCACACTTGGTATAATAATCAAACTCATAATCAAAGAATATATTATAGACTAGACAGGGTATATGTTGATAGATCTATATTTTCTTTTGAGGTGGCTGACAACTGTATCCCAATGATGGTGACCCCAACTACCATTCCTGATCACTCCCTGATTGTTTCCAAGATCATTTTGATAACCCATATCAAAATTAGTGAAGGAATAGGGGAAATAAAAAGTTTAAGCTTAACACCTCTCCATTAAATGATGATGACAATAGTGCTACCATTAAAATGGCTAGTTACTTGACCAAGTTTAGCAATAGAGGTATGAGCCATGTGATCAATTGGGAATCTCTTACTACTCTCTGAAGGAAGATGCTTGAATTTATAGAAAAAAAGAGGCTAGAGATAGAAATAGATTTGAATAGGCCCTACAATATAGACTAAATAATGATGAAGAATTAATCCAAGAAGATATTCATAATGTTTGGGTAGAAGGGGAAATGATTAAAATGAAAGCCAAGTTGAGAAATATTCAAAATTATAAGCATAAAGTGCAAATTTTCAAGGAAAGGATGAATTGGGTTAAGGATGGCGACAAAGGGACAAAATATATCTTCAACCTCATTAGACATAAGAAAAGGATCATGATTGGGGAGATTCTGTGATGGGGAGCTCCTCTCCTACGGCCTCCTAGCTCTCTCTAATACATTCACTGGATCTCTCTTAGGGTATCCTTCTCTACCCTAACTAGAGGATTCCTTTCTAATCCTCTAACTCCCTAGGAACTTCCCATCAACTTCAAACTCAACTCCTTTCACTCTTTCTTAACTTTCTTGCAACCATGGCTTCACAAGCCTCCTATCACTCCAATGGTGTCAAATTCCTAAGGTTATGTTTTCCCACTCCCCTTAGGTCTAATAAAACTCCTATGGATCCAATTTGATGAATCCTTCAACCATTTTCCAATCGAGACCCAAAGTCAAGTTCTTTGGCCCTTGTAGGCTTTTTAGGCCTATTAGCCCTCCAAATCACTAAAAAGGTGACTTTGCTCCCACAAACCCTTAAAAATTCTAGAAAAAAATTATATATTCTATGTGGGTTTTTCCTCCCCTTGAATATTTTATAGGTCTCAAATCTCAGTAGCATCCGTATAGTGGATTTTTACCAAACCCCTAAAAATAAGGGTTTCAAAGGCATGTAGACTGGTTTGGCAGCTTGGTCTTCTTTCTCCAATCAGTTAGACTCCTCTAAACTTATCCCTCTACTAGAAGGTCTATACCACATGCCTCCTCACTCCTCCAATGTTGATTGGCTCATACCAACCACACTGCAATCACCATTGCCACTGTTGTATCCAGTTACCCTAGCCAAAATGCTTACCACTCGCCTAGGGCCTGGTTGTTCTTGGACCTACCCTACACACACACACTCCAAAATCCATATCTATATAGTATATACAAGGATCTAGTGGATTCCAAGTGGTCATGGAGTTTGAACCACGGGAACTCCAAAAAAACCCATCTTTTACATAACTGGACCAAAACTGGCCAGTGAACTTGCACAACACAAATAATTCAACAAAACCTAACTAGAAAGTACAATATACTAAAATAATACCACATAGATCTTTGAAACTACATTTAAAACACTATCCAATCATTCATTCAGTCCATTCAATCCAATAAAGTGATGGATGATGGCTCTGTCACAAAATTAGACTGCAAATTGATCCTTCCTTGTAATCAGTCCGTACAAAATAAAAGCTAACTGTTAGAGTAGGGTTGAATTCACCTTATATAATCCTATCCCACCTATTTGGACCATTTGGTCAGGATTTGGGCACCTTAATAGCTGATTCCTAAAATCTAGGAAATGTTGTCATGACAACTTTGACAATTTTTGTCAAAATTGCAATTTTCACATTTTGAGTGTCCTAATTGGTTCCAAACTTTACCAATTGACCTGAAATGACTAGAAAACAAATAAACATTATAAATCTTCCCAATTTGGGACTTTGGTCAGCTCTTTGACTTTGGAGTTGACTTCTAGGCCTTAGACTCCTAGAATCAACTAGACTCAAACAACACAACCCTATTCTTTCCAAACATAAACCACACCTCAAACACACACTAGGGACTTTATATTTTAGTCCTTATTCATGGATGTCTAGCCAAACTAACCTACAATACAAAATGGTTAAGATCTTCCAATAGACCTTGAGGGTGCTCCTACACCATGCTCCCCCTGTAAGAAAGAAAAGTTAGGGTTATGTTGGTGTCAGGAACTCCTCACTAATTCCATGTTTCTTGAAGTCACTCTCAGCTATCCAAGTGGCTTCTGACTCTGGTTGTTGCTTCCTCTTCACTAGATGCTCCATGTAGATCTTATGTCTTTTTTTATTTTTCACCCTTGAATCCAATATCTTCTCAACTTGTGGTTTGTCCTGTTCCAAAGTCTTGAACTCTCCCATGTCCTTATGTACCTCTATTCTATACTACATCTCATCCATATCTCCTTGGGTAACTCCACCTTGTATGCATTGGGTCCACACTTCTCCAATATATTACAAGTTCCAATTTGTTTCATCTGTAGCTTGCTGGGTATCCCTTTTTGTAGTCTTGCCTTATTTAGGAACACCATGACTAGTTCACCTACTTCAAACTACAATTCTCTTCTTCCCTCATCTTTCTTTGCGTTCAACTTTTGATTTGCCTCCATTAAGGTCTTTTGCACTTGCTCATGAACTTCCTTCATTGATTGTGCAAAATCATCAGCATGTCCATTTAATCCCTCATATCATTTGAGGTCTCTGAGTTTCATCACACCCCTTGGATGTGCCCCATACACAATCTCAAATGGACTCTTCCCGGTAGTCCTATTTGTGCTATCATTGTAGGCAAATTCTGCCTATGGAATAAATTGTTCCCATCCTTGTCCATATTACTTTTTCAGACACCTAAGTAGGTTCCCAAGAACTCTATTGATTACTTTAGTCTTCCCATCCATTTGAGGATGATAAGCAGATCCATGAGATAAGTTTGTCCCTAATCTCTTCCATAGGTTCTTCCAAAAGTGACCCATGAATTTTACATCCCTGTCTGCAAAAATTCTCATTGGTAGGCCATAAATTCTCACTACTTCCTTGAAAAAAAAATAAGCAATATGGCTGGCATCATGAGTTGTTTTGCATGGTATGAAGTGGCTCATTTTACTAAACCTGTCTACCACTACAAACACACTGTCTAAACCAATTGGAGTCCTAGGTAACCCCACTATGAAGTCCATACTTATGCACTCCCAATGTCTACTTGGAATGGGTAATGGTTGGTAAATTCTTGCATTAGATGAAGTGCCTTTAGCCTTCTAACATATGCTACACTGCTCCACATATCTTCTTACTTCCTTCTACATCTTTGGCCACCAATAGAATCTCTCTACTAAGTCCAATGTCTTATTCATACCAAAGTGTCCACTTAGGCTTCCATTATGCTTCTCCTATATAAGGTTCTCCCTCATAGAGCCTTTTGGAACACATAGTTGCTTGCCTTTGAATAGTAACCCATTATGCAATGTATACTCTGCAAACTCACTATTAAAGTGATTCTCAAGATTTTGGCACACCTTATATATCTCCGAGAAATCTAAATCTCCCTCATATAGGTCCTTAAAACCTTCAACCCCTGTACTTTAAAACTGTATCTCTTGGATGGTATGTAGTCTCCTACAAAAGGCATCTACAACTTTTTTTTGCACTCCCTTCTTATGTTTGATGGTAAAGGTGTAAGACTGTAGGAATTCCATCCACTTGATGTGCCTCAAGCTACGCTTGTCTTGAGTGTTTATGTAACTCACTGCTTGGTTGTCTGTGAAGACAACAAACTCTTTGGGAAAAATATAATGCCTCCAAATCTTTAAGGCTTGTACAAGAGCATATAGCTCCAAGTTATAGGAAGAGTACTTAGACTTAGCCTCATTTAGTCTTTCACTAAAAAAGGCCACAAGCCTGCTTTCCTAACTTAAGACAATTCCCACTGCAATGCTACTTGCATCACACTCCATAATGAATGGTTTTTCAAATCTTGGTAATAGGAATATAGGTTGAGTAGCCACTTCCTTCTTCAATCTCTCAAATCCATCAGTAGCTGTCTTTGTCCACACAAATTTTGTTTTCAATCCTCCTTTTATAGTCTCTAGGACTAGATCACAAATCTCACTGAATCTCCTAATGAACTTCCTATAGAATTGGGCTAACCCATGGAAGCTCCTAACTTTAGTCCCTGTCTTAGGAGTGGGCCAGTTCAATATGGCCTCTACCTTCTCCTTATCCATTTTTAAGTCACCCTTGGAAACCACAAAGCCAAGGTAGACTAGCTCCTCTTTCATGAACTCACTCTTCTCAAGGTTTATGGTGAGTTTCTCTTCCTATAACTTCTTCAACACTAACTCCAAGTGTTCAATGTGATCATCTTTAGTTTTACTAAAAATTAGGATGTCATCTAAATAGACAACTACAAAAACTCCTATATAGTCCTTCAAGACTTCATTCATCGCCCTCATAAAGGTTCTTGGTGCATTGGTAAGCCCAAAGGGCATCACTAACCATTCATACAACCACTTTGTATTCTTAAATTTAGACTTCCACTCATCACCCTCTTTCATCCTAATTTGATAGTACTTACTATTCAAATCAATTTTAGAGAAGTACTTAGCACCCCCCAAGCAATCCATTAAGTCCTCTATTCTAAGAATTGGAAATCTATACCTGATAGTTATCCTATTTATTTCCCTAGAATCATTACACATCCTTCACTTACCTCCCTTCTTAGGAGCCAACACCAATGGGATAGCACATGGGCTAATGCTCTTCCTTATCAACCCCTGGGCCAAAAGTTCTTGGACTTGTCTGGCTATCTCCTTATTTTCCTCTGGTGTCATCTTGTACGCAGCCTTGTTTGGAAAAGATGCTCCTGGTATGAAGTAAATTTGATGACTTATCTCCATCTTTGGTGGAAGGTTGGCTGGTGTACCCTCACAAATTATGTCCTTGAACTATTCTAATAGTTCTTTTACCTCCTATGGTATAGGTGCCTTCTCATGAGACTCCTCATCCTTTGACTTTAGCAAGATTGCATAACCAATTTCTTCTTCCTTCATATCCCTTAGAAATTATTTTCCACTCAATAACATGGAACTAGATTCTGCCTTCTCCATTGTATCCTCTTCTAATATGGATTGTATTTTGTAAGTGACCCCATTTTTCTTGAAGGTGTACTTGTTTTCTTTTACATTATGGACTGCATCTCTGTCATACTACCACATTCTGACAAGCAATAGATGGCAAGCATCCATTGGAAAAACATCACATAGTATCTTGTCATGATACTTTCCAATGTAAAATTCCACCCACACTTTTTCATTGACTAAGATGCTCTGGCCCTTATTACAACCATGTGACTTTGTAAGGAAATTCATGTGGAATTTTAGTGAGCTTTAACTTCTCTACTACCTCCTCTGATATAACATTGTCTGTAGATCCTGAATCAATGATCACCTTATAGAATTTTCCAATTATATTTCACTTGACCCTGAAAAGAGCCCTTCTCTGCTTGTGTCCATCCTTAGTAGGTTCTTTAATTAGTATTCTTCTAAGAATCAAACTTTCACCTTTCTCTAAATCCAGACTTACCTCTAAATTCTTGGTGTTGTCCTCCTCTTGGACATAGTTGGTCCTCTTTTCTCCTTGTGAGGATGCTGGCTTATCTGGACACCTGTATGCAAGGTGCCCCAACTATCCATAGTTATAACATTTAATGGAAGAGAAATGATATCCCTTTCCAAATCCTCATGTCCTTCCTCTGCCACTGTTATAAGAACCCCTTCCTCTATTATTGAATCCACCTCTATTGTTTAACTCATGCCCCTGATCTGCATATCTGGAGTCACCTTGACCCCTACTATCATTGTCTCTACCACTTGAACCTCCTCTATGGCCACCTCTATTGTCTCTACCCTTTCCTCTACCTATGGAGCTAGAATCTTGTCTTTTCTTTAGCTTTTCTTCCACCTTCAAAGCCATTTGAAAACAATTATGAATGGAAGTTAGGGTAAAGAGACTAAGCTCTTCTTGAATGTTCCACCTTAATCCATTAAGGTATCTTGCCACTTTAATACTTTTTGTCTCCTAGATTCTTGATCTAAGACAAAGTTTTTGGAATTCTTCGGTATAGGCTGGCACATCTAGGTCTTTTTGCCTAAGATTTTGTCTCTTCTTATGCAGTTGGATGTCATAATCCTTTGGAAGATAACACTCCTTCACTTTTTCCATCATTGTCTTCCAATTTGTTATGGGCTTCTTTCCCTCTTTCTCTATTTCTTCCTGCAAGAACTTCCACCATGTAAGTGTTTTCCCTCTTAGCCTTGACTTGGCTATCTTCACCTTTTGGAAGATAGTGAATGTTAGAGAGGGACCCTTGAAGTAATTATCTATTCCTTCAAGCCATTCCATAACCATTTCAACATCCATCTTGCTAGAGAATATTGGGATGCCCTCTAGAGCCTTTCCACTCAATGCCCTGAGTGCTTTGAGGAATGGTTCCTCAGGTAGAAGAGGGTCAGGCTCTGGGTCTATTTCCTCTTCCACTGGTTTCTTTCCCTTATCTATCCCTTCATGTATTTCTTCTCTCAACTTACTAGCAGTCTCAACCACTTCTGCCATCTTGATCTTCATTTCCTCCATTGATTCTTCAAGAAGCCTGTTTCTAATTTGTTGCTCTCACAAATCTTTGGCCAACTCTGCATTGGTCACCATGTTGGTCTCACCTATCGACTCACTCCACTCTGACATACACCAATTCAATCACGCAAGCCTTTCAATGGCTATGATACCAATTTGATGGGGAGCTCCTGTCCTAGAGCCTCCTAGCTCTCTCCAAGACCTTCACTGGGTCTCTCTTAGGTTCTCCTTCTCTACCCTAACTAGAGGATTCTTTCCTAATCCTCTAAATCCCTAGGAACTTCCCATCAACTTCAAACTCAACTCCTTTCACTCTTTCTTAGCTTTCTCACAAGCCTGGCTTCACAAGCCTCCTATCACTCCAATGGTGTCAAATTCCTAAGGTTAGGTTTTCCCACTCCCCTTAGGTCTAATCAAACTACTATGGATCCAATTTGATGAATCCTTCAACCATTTTCCAATCGAGACCCAAAATCAAGTTCTTTGGCCCTTGTAGCCTTTTTAGGCCTATTAGCCCTCCAAATCACTAAAAAGGTGATTTTTCTCCCACAAACCCTTAACAATCCTAGAAAAAAATTGAATATTCTATGTGGGTTTTTCCTCCCCTTGAAGATTTTCTAGGTCTCAAATCTCAGTAGCATCCGTACAATATATATCTACCAAACCCCTAAAAGTAAGGGTTTCAAAGGCATGTAGACTGGTTTGGCAACTTGGTCTTCTTTCTCCAATCAGTTAGACTCCTCTAAACTTATCCCTCTAAGAGAAGGTCTGTACCACATTCCTCCTCACTCCTCCAACCTTGATTGGCTCATACCAATCACACTGCAATCACCATTGCCACTGTTGTAACCAGTTACCCTAGCCAGAATGCTTACCACTCACCTAGGGCCTGGTTTTTCTTGGACCTCCCCTGCACACACACACTCAAAAATCCATATCTATATAGTATATACAAGGCTCTATTGGATTCCAAGTGGTCATGGAGTTTGAACCACAATAACTCCAAAAAAACCCATCTTTTACATAACTGGACCAAAACTAGCCAGTGAACTTGCAAAACATAAATAATTCAATAAAACCTAACCAAAAAGTACAATCTACTAGACTAATACCACATAGAGCTTGGAAAATACATTTAAAACACTATCCAATCATTCATTCAGTCCATTCAATCCAATAAAGTGATGGATGATGGCTCTTTCACAAAATTACACTGCAAATTGATCCTTCCTTGTAATCAGTCCGTACAAAATAAAAGATAACTATCATATTAGGGTTGAATTCACCTTATATACTGGACTATCCCACCTATCTGGACCATTTGGTCAGGATTTGGGCACCTTAATGGCCAATTCCTAAAATCTAGGAAATGTTGTCATGACAACTTTTAAAAGTTGTCATGACAACTTTGACAACTTTTGTCAAAATTGCAATTTTCACATTTTGAGTGTCCTAATTGGTTCCATAATTTACCAATTGACCTCAAATGACTAGAAAACAACTAAAAATTATGAATCTTCCCAATTTGGGACTTTGGTCAACTCTTTGACTTTTGAGTTTACTTCTAGGCCTTAGACTCCTAGAATCAACTAGACTCAAACAACACAACCCTAATCTTTCCAAACATAAACCACACCTCAAACACACACTAGGGACTCTATATTTTAGTCCTTATTCATGGATGGTTGGCCAAACCAACCTACAAGCCAAAATGGTTAAGATCTTCCAATAGACATTAAGGGTGCTCCTGCACCATTATGGTGGATAATAACATATCTAATGACCCTGAGGATATATGCAAAGTTTTTTAAATTTTTATTCTAATCTTTTCACATCAGAATTCACAAAAGAAAACAATGAGAGATTGCAAAAATGCTTAAAATTAATTCCCAAGAAATTAGATGAGACAAATTTTATGCAGTTGTCACAAGAGATTTCGAGTACTAAGATTGAATCTACTATTAGGTCTCTAGATAATGATAAATCCCAAGGGATAGATGATCTCCCTATTGAGTTTTATAAAGCTAACTTAGAATGAATTGTCACGGAACTATTTGAATTGTATAAAGAGGTCTTTCTGCATGGTACCCTAGGGAAGCACATAAATAGGGGCTGATAAAACTATTTCCTAAGGATGGTGATAAGAAATAGGTTAAAAATTGGATACCCATAGCATTGCTTAATCTGTTGTACAAAATCATTGCTAAAATCTTGGCCAATAGGATATGTGGCGTCCTTGGGAAAATTATCTCTGTGACACAGAATGACTTCATTCAAGGTAGATACATTATTGGAAACTCCATCACAAGCTGGGAAGATATGCATTGGACCAAAGAATATGGTCATCACACAACTATGATTCTTTCAATTTCAAGAAGGCATATAATAGGGTTGAGTGGCCATTTGTCATGGGAATTTTGAAAGATTTTTGTTTTCCCCCTTACTTATGTCAATGGATAGAGATTTTTTTAATTATTCATCCCAATCATTGATATTAATTATATTTTATCTAAGCCTATTGTGTTGCAGAGGTCAACGGTAGGGTTGCCCCATTTCCCATCACTTTTTGTTCTAGCAGCTGATGATTTATATTATATCTTGAGAACTTATGGTCTTGGACCCCCTGTCAAGGGTATTAAGCTCCCTAATGATGATGAGTTAGTAAATGCCTATTTTTATTATGATACTACTCTATTTAAAGAACTTAGTGAACAAAATTTTGATCTTGCAGTGGATAGACTTCAATTATTTTTCAAATCCTCTAGTTCTAAGACTGCCCCTCATAAATCAGTAGTAATTGGATGGTCTGAGGTTCTTCCATTGTGGTTGGATTCTAAAGAGTGAGGATGGGATGGACCTAACAATATAAATAGATATTTGGGGATCCCTTTTTCTCTCATCCCCTCTACTAAAGATATATGGAAGTGGTTATATGCAAAAATTGAGAAGAAACACAATAAGTGGAAAACTCATTGACTTTCTTTGGATGGGAGGATACAGGGGGTACAAAATGTTCTTTCTTCACATGCTATATATTTTACATCTACCTGGCTCTTCTCTAACTACTAGGTCAATAAGATGGAAAAGATTCTTAGGTATTTATTGTGGTCAGATGGCCAAGGAAATCACAAGAGACATAATGTCTCTTGGGATTGGCATTGTGTTCTGAAGCATATGGGTGATCTTGGTCTGAGAGACTTTAAATATCATGTAATTACCTTGGCTTCTAAATGGATTTTCAAAGCTTTGAATGGAAATGAACTATGGAAAATACTAATTAGAAATGATATTTCTCTATTCAGACCTAAGAAAGGTAAATTTTGGAAAGACATTGGCATACATGATATGTTATTGGGTAGTTTTGAATTAAAAACTTTTGGTTATATGATTTTTTCTTCCTTATAGAAGGCATGGACCAAAGTAAGAAGCCTATTAATTAATCAAGAGGTCCTTGGGTACTCTCCTACATACACAGTGGTGGATAGATCTATTTGGTGGGGGGGTTGAGCTTAATGATAAGCCTCTTTCACTTAATCAATGTTGTTCTACAAGAGCTTGGTACTCCTTGGGTATCAATTCTATTGGGGATATCATGGTTAATAAGTAGCTATGTTCTTGGGAGGATTTGTATTGTAAGTATGGCATCCCACCATCCCACAAGAACATTTTCTTTGATTAGCAAGGACACTAGCTCCTTTTTTCTGGGGAATAGTTGTACTACTAAAGCATTTTTTGGATAAGTTGAAGTGAAAGGATGGGAATCCTTTTACTGAGGTCAAGGTGAAACAGATTTACCAGTTGTTAAGAGATGAAGCCTAAATTATTGCATTGATTAATGTATATTGGGGGTGTCACTGGTATGATTCTAAGTGTTATTTTTTATGAAAATGACGTGGAGGATTTTGTGTGAACCTAAGAAAACATGTCATAAGTGACAGGTTATCCTTAAAAAAGTTTTTGTTGGTGATGTTTTAACTTCCCTAGGTTGTGAGTTTCCCATCTGTTCCTTGTGTAATAATCTTGAGACTGTGATTCACCTTTTTTCTGAAATTTCCTTTGCTTCTCAGGTGTGGTCTCTCTTCCATGGTTAGCTTATTGCCTGGAAAACATCTCCTAGGTTGTCGTGGGTTGAATTTTTGGCTGGGTTTGTGGACAGTTTTGATGACAATCTTTTAACTTATTTTCGTCTTCTTTATTTTGTGAAATACTTTGGTTTTTTTATCCAAACGGAATGAGGAAATCTTTCAACATAAGATGAGAAGGCTTACTGAGTTTAATGATAAACTCACCCATCTTTTTATTATCACAGATACTGCAGTTATTGAAATACCCAAAATAATGTTTATGATCCTTGCACAATAGGGAGTGATGTTGTTATATAAGTCTGATGTCAGATCAACTCATTTCTTCAGTGCCTATAAAGACATGCTAGACCAAGAAGAAATAAAAGCATTAGAATAGGTACTACAAGATAACAAAATATCTAGAGCATAGATCAAGGCTAAGAACAAAGTTATCAAACCAAAAGGATGCACCGAGTTGAGATAAAGTTTCTGCTCCAGATATTGTTCTGCCTTTGGGCACATTTGACACTGATGAAGCTGAAGGAAGCAATAATATAGTGGGGTCATGGGGCTGATCATGACCAGAGCTCTTTTTTATTTAGCTACAGTTGAACTTTCTTGATAGTTACCTCATTTTGATGTAATGTAATATGATGTTGATAGTATAGTTTTAGTTGCACTGTTGATACAGTTTGTAGATATTATATTTTGATAGCTTTGTATGGTGGTAAACAAGTGGAATCCATGATGTAATCCGTAAACTATTTCTAAAATAAATAAAAAACATTTGTAGCTGCACAATGAGAGTTTGTGTGAGAAGGTGTTTGCAAGTGATCACATGTTCAAATGTGTTCACAATTTATTTTGGTCCTTTTTTATTTTTATTTTTATATATACACATTCTAAAAATGTTTACGTAGAAGTGTTCATGTGCAAAATATAAGTTTACATGCAACATAAGTCATTTAAAAAAATAGTACTATTATTTAATCTAACATACATTATAGATAGTCAATTGGAACTTCCTATTTTTGTAAAATATGTATTTTTAGGTAAAAGAAACATTATTTTCTCACATGGGCAATTTCATGCATAATTTCTTTTATAGTTGATGAAACTTTTAGAACCATTAGTGTCACATGTAGATTTAGTTGACTATGTTTACAATTATATATATTATGGTTAGTTTACTTTTATATTTTTAAAAGTTCATGAAAAGTATAGTTTTTGTGAAAGAGCTAAAGTTATTTTGCGTAGAAATTTTATACTTATGTCATGATAAGAGAAATTTTATAAGTATGTTTAATTATATAATGGAAGTTCAGTTTAAAATTTAGAATATTTATGTAGGGATATGCTAGTAAAGAAATTATTGAAAAATGCTCACCTATTTGTAGAAAAATACTATCTTTTAGATCTAGCAATTGCCTACTCTTTATTGAAAAAAATGATTGTTGACAATGAGTTATTATGAAATAATAATTAGGAAATTCTTAGACAATAATTGATGAACAATGATTGAACATAATAGGCAAGCATGTTATATACAAATACTAATGAAGATTGTTCAAGACTAATGCCCTAAGATGATATTATAAGTTCTTATGTGAAAGTTTGTCTATAATTTCTTACAAGATTATAAATAAATAAGTGATATCTATAAATAAAATAAAAAAGTTTAAAAAAAACTCATAAAAACACTTAGTTTCCCCCAAAAAAAAGTAAATAAAGAATAGCAGAAATTATATAAAGACCTATAAATCATCAAGAAAGCTTAATGAATTATTTATTTTAAAATAATTTAACAATTTTATTTTAAATTATTTGTTTATATATTTATTCTTATTTATTTAAAATATCAAATATAAAAGATATAATTTTATTTTAAACATTAACTAATCAACTCAAATTAATCTTATATAAAATATTAAACATAATATTAATATAAAATATAATTTATATAATTCAATATCTATTCAACATCAAAGTCATGCCAAAATTAATATTGAATCATTTTCTTGATTTCATTTTTAAGAAATTTAATCTTTTGCTATGTTTTTACATAATTTTAAAAGAAGGAAGAAATAAAATAATATTTAGATATTAAATAGTTTCATATTTTTATTCTTCATTTCAGCTTTTCAATTTTATTTTCAAATCACTCATTTTAGAAATGAAATTTAAATTTTTAATATTAAATATAGATTTAGAAATGCCAATAAAATATTTTATTGTTTGTGTCTGATAAAATAAATATAGAGTAATTATAGAAGGTTTTGTAAGAGATTTTTAGTTGGGTAATTATGAAATATATTGAAATATTCTCTTTAAACAAATAAATATTCAAAAAAATATGTCAATATGTGAGACAAAAAAATATATTTGATCTTTAAATATCCTAAATTCTTTTTCAATAGAGGACAATATTTTAGAGCATACAAATTTAAGAGTAATATTATAGTGATTACTGTGAAAGTAAAAGGAAATTTTTTTAAATGCAAACTGACAAAGATCTCTTTACTGATTCATCACTTATGATCTAACAAGCATAGTGCATCAAGGATTGAAAGAAATAATTTAAAGATCCATACCTTATCCTCTACAATGAAATATGGAGTTGTTGGTGTAGCTCACTTCATTAAATGTTGCAATATCTTTCTCAGAAGGCACTCAGACCTACTGCTCATTTATTTAAACTATGTGCTCAATGTATTTGGTTTATGTTAAACTTGCATTAGTACATGAATTTGAAACCTTCGACAGTGCATGACTACAATAGTACATAAATTTGAAACCTTTGACATTCCATGATTTCTAAACAGATGAATAAATGGAGACTGTGAGGATCTTTTGGTAGTTTACGGTGAATGCAATATTAGAAAGAGCAAGTTAACTAGTGTCCAGCTGGAGTTAATATCGCTGGAACTAAATCATGTTGAACTGGAATTACACATCATGGATGAATTACTAAGTTATGTGCAAGGAGGAAGGTGTTAGATAGAAATAAATGGCTCCACTCACTTTATGTGGCCGACATTAAATTTTGAGCTTGGGCATGATAGATGGGAAGAGACAAAAGACACAAAACTTTCAAAATTGAATGTAAAATCCATTGTTGCGAAAGAGATAGATCACTTAGTGTCTAGTTGACTCATTCTTGTTTAAGAACTTCTCAATGGAATAAGGTTTCTGAACAACTTTTAACAACTTCTGATAATAAAATAAAGAAAAATATTCATTGAGTGTGTTTTAAATCCATCAGGGATATAATCAATCCTTTGTGCTTTCACACTCATAATTTTTATAGGAAAATACTCAACTGGATTAAATAGGATTAAAATAAACCCATACTCAATTCAATTATGACATTTAAGTATTTATATCAAGCTCGACATGATTAAAGCTTTTGGTCCCTTTATAGAGTGAAGTGAATTTTTAACTAAAAAGGATTTCAGAGATTTGGATTCTCAAGTCTCTAGGTTAGATTGATTAAACTAGCAATCGCACCTTAGTGTGCAATGGGAACGCCGTAGAGTTATGGAAAGGTCATTTAAGTATTTGTCCCTTTGTTTGTCACTCCTTCTCATCCTCTCTAGATCTCCTTATAATAAATTGATAACTTTTCCTCTCTCTCTCTCTCTCTCTCTCTCTCTCTCTATTTTTCCCCATCCTCTCACTTTATATTCATCTATATCTCTTTCGAACCATCTCTCTCCATCACTCCCTTCCTATAACTTTTAATCTCTCCCTCTATATGTATCATTTTGTGCATTATAATTGTAAAGTAAAATAAAATATTTTTTAAAATAAATAAATTTGAATAGTTTTTATAAGTTGAAATAAATACATTTATTCATAATATCTATTTTTTATCAATTGAAATTAAATTAAATAATAAATACTACTAAAATAAACATAATCCACTTTATCCTTGCATGTGTTGATTGGTGAATGAATAGGTATGCTCTACATACCAAAGTTATTATGGAATCACCATGTAACTTAAATCTAGAACCAACAATTTGTTTATGTTTAGAACATCGGTCTATTTGTTTGGAAAATAACTATATTATATTTTTGGATCATAAAGAAAATTTATATGAAAACATTTATATTCATGGACACATGAAATTAAATGTTGTTTATAAATATACACTTCATCAATTTTTGAAATAATAATAATTATTATTATTATTATTATATTAGATTTCTACAAACTATAGTAAGTATTACAATTATATTAATTTTTTTATAATATTTAAATCACATATAAAAATATCCTCCCTCTCTATACATTGATCTATCTCTGCCTCTCCCTCATCCTTTTCCCTCTCCCCCTCTCCCTCTCTCTCCCTCTCTCTCCCTCTCCTACCTCACTTCCCTCTATCTTCATCCTTTATGTATCTCCTTACTCTTTCCCCCTTTCCATCTCTCGTCATCTCTCTCCCTCACTACATCCCTTTCCCACATCTATATCTCTATTTCAACCTCTTTGTGATTGTTTTGTCTGACTATTTCTTGGTGTCCGTCCTTTTCAATCCTCATCATCTGTCACAACACAATTTGCTAGATTTCCCATCACCGCTTTTATCTCTGATCTAGCTATTGTCATGCTCACTCGATTTGGTTTCTCATATTCCTTCACTGGCCATTTGAATTTGAATTACTAAATTTGTTCTACGTTGAACAACAGAACGAGCTACAAGTAAGTTTGCTACACAATAAAGGCATCCCCAAATACATTTATTCTATAAGGTTGTATTTCACACTAAAATTCATAACCAGAGCATTGTTACAGGATTCTGTAAAGATTTATTTTACGCATCTCTTAGGTAGCTTGACTATGCTCTTCCATATGATCACATTCCTTATACACGGGTGGTGTGTTTCCCATCCACTACAGGCAGTTGGAGTGTATTACCTACTGAAAAAACCTACTGAAGATTCAATTCGAGAAGTGATGGTTTGCTTGGGAAAGTACTATTGGGACAAGTTAGGTCCAGAGGATCACAAGATCCTACCAAGGAAAGACTTTCTAAAATAGATAGACAAAACTACGGGGGATACTATATGTACAATAATTACACATTATATACCAGGGGAACGGTCTCTTTTAGGAGACAAATCAGGTACACTGCACATTATGGCACATTATCTCCTCCATTACACTTCTAAACTTCACCGGTAAATGTCTTTCTTTACGGATGAGAGACTTGAAGTTTGAAGAACATTAGGTGGCAAGCCGAAGGTGTTTTATTATGTCTACCACCATACTTTGCCATCTCCTTGCTTACGGAGCTCTTGAGCTGAAGAGTACTCTATATAAGGAATGGAAGGATGCAACATGTGATGATCAGCAACGTTTCTATGATATGCTCAAAAATGCACACTCTGCTGGTTGCCCCATTCTCGACAAGATTTTGTACTGTGCACTGCGGTCAGAGAGTAGTATTTTGGTGAGCAAGGCATTGCAGTGGGGCGGTCAGCCACAAGAGGACTTCGACAGATTTATACAGTTTCTAAGACAGCATGATGAAAATGAAAATTTGAGAAATGTTTTCAGAAAGTTTCATTTAAATGAATAACTCGCTAATAACCAAGTTTGCAAAGCAGGGACTCTCCTCCATTTGGCGTGTTGTGATGCTGACGTAAATAGCCTTGAAATGGTTCTTCAATCTGGAGGAAAAGTCAAGGAAGGCCTCCTACCCCTCCACTATGCAATGTAGTCTTGTCCAAAAGATATTGTGAGCCATCTTTTCGACCACTGTGAATCGAAGAAGAGTTCGCCAATGACGCAGATAACAGGGAACGACTGTTGTTTTGGAAATGTGATTCAAAAGAAGGGTTTGTCAATGCCCCAAACCTGCCAAGCATGGTGGCTAATGACACCGTATTCTGGAATGTCAGGAGAGGAGGAAGATAATGACATGCATCCAGTCGCCATCTTTGGTTGGGGAAATCTCACTGGCGAACTGTTCCATCAAACAGTTTATTATGTTGACTAGACACGATGTATCTGTTTTCGGAACCGGGTAAAAATTGTATTTTCCTTGCACAACATAATCCGCCCCTCCCGCCAAATGAAATGTAATGTCGGGAAGAGTATATCCTAGACACACCCGATAGAAGACACTAAATCCAGTAAGCGGACTGTTAGCTACAATGAATCTCAGTGCATCATTCAAAACGTGGACAACTACATCGAAAGCCGTGGGTGACAAATATGTCAGCGTGGTGCCCGAGTCGATGATGAACCATTCTCTTCCGTCCTTCCTCATATCGAACGTTCCTTCTGCAATGTCCGCTAGGCTTTTCCCCACGCTCATTCCTTTCACAGAGATGTAATAGAAAGTGTTCTAACGCTAAAGACAACCAATGCATTTTCTGCCGCCAGGCACGCACTCCATCCTCTCTAGTGGCAGCATCATCACGTCAGAAAATAGGATTTATATTGATTTTATTCATTGACGTGTAAAGTGGAAGGTGAGTAAAGGAACTCACAATCGTATTCTCTTCAATGGCAGTCATTGGGCTCTCCACTATTTTCAGCTATTGATCCTAGAAAATAGGCTGGGCCTTTCTCATATGAAAACACCTACGGCGTAAAGATGCATTACGATCGAAATATCACACTGAAAAACCACTCATGAAATTAAGATTTTGAATCCAATAAGTACAAAATTTTCTAAACAAAGATGCCCAAACCATTAGCGAAAGATATATACAGAAGGGGTAAAAAAATGACATCACTATAATGGAAAATTTTCTCGGTGTCTTTCTATTTAAGGTTTCATTGTATTGTGTATGAGATTCAAGGCATTGTTAATGAATTCATCCACTTCTGCATCTACTCCATTAGTAGAATACCCATTAGCTCTAGATTCTTCTTAGAAATGCTCAACAAGAGAAATCGTCAGTTCCTAGTATGCCACCACAACTTTTTCATAGCTATGGATGAGCTCAAAAGTATTATATTTCTAGATCATTCCTGGTAGAGGAGGTGGAGGCGGGCACAAATCTAAGAGTGGAACAGTTTTCTAACTTTAAAAAAGATACACCTAATTTAAATCTTATTGAGAAAATGTATGGTCATTAACCATAAAAAACACACTGAATTTACATATCAGTGAATTAATGACACTTATTATCTCAACAATGTGAATGCATCAAACACATATTAATATTATACCCTAATTGTATCGTTTGCTCTTGATGCTATAGTTTAGGGTTTGAGGACTACAATTCATCATATTTGAAGTGGGTTTCTAGGTTATCTTTATGTATGACGTGGATGCATAGTTTATGTTGGTATATTATTAGGGTTGTAAGATTCAAAGTAGACATGTCATATTTATTTTATATTTGGATTTTAATATTGGATTATTATTAGATTTGGGGTCATTAGTTTAATTTATAATTGATTATTGTTTGTAAGATTGAATCTATTCTAGAATTGTGTTTGTATATTTTGTTTAAGTATAAAATAGATTTGACATTCTTCTTTGAGGTTTAGCTATGATTTATGTGCAATAATATCACTCACTCATTTTTTTTTAGAAGGGCATAAATATTACAACATCAAGATTGTGTCATTTTACCAATCTTAGATGTCATGCTCATTGATACGTTGAACATTGATTTTTTTGTTAAATATAGAATTGGTGTCCCATATCAATATTTCATTTATAGTCAATAATAGGACCTTATTTTCAACCAAGTCTAAACTTTTCAAATACTTTTTTCCATATTTGGTTTAATTAAAATACAATCATAACAATAAAACACAAACAAAGCTTACAATCACTGTTGTATTAGTACAAATATTTTAAAAGAATTCTTACAATATTCATTGTGTACATATCATGTATTCATAACATTTCTAGGAGATGACATTCCTTCAAGACATTTTGTCAAACAATCCACATACCTTATGTAGACTTCCACACTTCACGTACATGTCTACCAAGACACTTACAACTGTACAACATCTGGTAAAATTCCATTTTCTATTATACTTTGATGGATGTTTGATGAGGCATTTATATGCCATGTTTTAGAGACACTAGGATGAGTTTCTACCAGTACCTGTTCATGCTTTCTTATTATATTTTCTGAAAGCTCTATACTCTTTATGTTATAATGTGACATGAAACCACTAAGACATCTACTATGGTTTAATGCTTTTAAAATATACAAACACGTGGAAATTAGTGCTATATTACTTACGCAAAGTTCATGGTTATGTTCTTATAAGTAATTGTTGTTTTAACATGAATGAATGTATGCGTGTTTGGTGGAGTATTTATTTGGATGTCTTGAATCTAACATTTAAGGTGCAAAGTATAAATAACAAGAAATGGGTTGACCAGGTGAATGCACCATGTCTTGGATACCCTGACTCGTTCCTATAGCAGACTTGACCGTTGGCGAAGTAAATGCAACTCAAAGTAGCAGTTTTAATAGTACCAAGGTGGCAGTAGCTAGACGAAGACCGAGTCATAGAATTATGAGTTCCTTTGAGGAAATCTAGGAAGAAGTGGGAAGCTAGACCTATTCTTCCTCTGTCGTAACAAATCTTTCCTTCTTCATGGTTGTCTTTTGTTTACCCACTTTCCAGTTTTCTAGCTTTCCAAGTAAATGACTTTGCCTTTTGTATAGCATGAGAAGTTATGATAATTGGATTTTTTTTCTTTAAATAAGCCCCACTCCTACATGAGAAGTAGGGTGTTATCAGTTAGCAGATTATACTTTCAATCTTTTGTTTTACAATTTTTACATGAATCTTGTACTTTCCATTTCAATCAATAGCAAATGAGGTGTTGATATTTAGTTTAAAGTATAATTGAGTTTGGATACTCACCCAAGGGGGCCCACTTGGTGAGGAATCCGTATTAGTTAGAATCATTTGCATGTAGTTTCATTTTCCTACATCTTGTTATTGTAATTATGGTGTTAATATAGTTCCTGCAGCCAAACTCGCAGGATAGTTTGTTACTCCCTACAGCCAAAGTCACAGAACCATTGAGACATCATAGTTGTGTTTTTAAGTCTTTACATCCTGGAACACCTTTATTTCCACATTCCCTTTCCAGTATTTGTTTCTTTTAGCAATAGACTAGTTTCCCTTTCAAGCAATTCATTTCCTGCAGCTATAGACTAGTTTTCCTTATAAAGTGATTTGTTTCCTGTAGCCATAGCGTGGTCTAAGTGAAATTATTGGTGCATATATCTTGCTGACCCGTTTCAAGTACTACATCCCTGGGTTGATAAATTAAATGCATTTTTATGAGGAGGATAGCTGCTTGGTAGGATTTCCAATCCCTAAGTCTTGGTGAAAGCTTAGTTTTTTATTCCTTTAATAGAACCGATCATTTTTGGCATCGTTGTCGGGGACGGTGTCAAGCCAAGTGTTAAACTCAGCCATTTGTAGAATTTAATTCAAGCATTTACATTCGTTTAAAATAGAGTTCACCACCAAATTTTTTCCTTCCATCACCACAATTTTCATTTAGCTGCATGCATAGAAGAAGAAGAGACGCTCTAGGAAGGTACTTGCCAAAATACCCCAATAATCGATTAGGAGATATCTTTGGACCAGAAGAAGATGAAGAAGATGGATAGTTCATGGATGCAATTGTAAACCTTCCTATTTCATCATCATCCTCATCATCATCTTTAGAGGGTGATCCACTGAACTTTGACCTCCCTGAGGAGCAATTCAAGTTTAATCCTTTTGCTGAAGCCTTGGCCAATCTCATAATTCAATACCCAGAACATCAAGAAGAAAATCCTTTACCTCTAGTCATCTACCAGCCTCAAGTTCAACCTCAAGGTCCACCTAGGATGGAAAACCCTCCTACTTTCCCATTTCCCATTACTGACCAACATGATAATAATAACCTCAAGAATATCCCCTCTTCAGCCCTTCCAAAATTCTATGGCCTGGTAACTGAGGATCCAGATACCTTTCTCTTTGAGTTTGATATCCTCTGTGATAGTTATGACTACACCATGGATTCCCATAGGCTCAAATTGTTTCTTGCAACTCCGAAAGAGTCTGCATTGAGATTGTTTATGGGCTTAGGCTAGGATGTTGTTCATGATTGGGATGAAATAAAGAGTGCAATATTGAAAAAGTATAAGGAGTATTGCAGGGGAAATGACATGTGAGGGGATGACATCTTCAAGATGACACAAAATGAGGATGAGAGTCTTGAAGATTATGTGTCAAGATACTTTTTTAGCTTACAGAAGAATACACAACATCAACTCAACCAGGAATCATAGAAACTTTTCTTTATGAGGGTTATAAACAAGGGGTGTACTAAATCCTTGGATCTCATTGACGAAGGTGATATCACCCAATCTACATGGGAGGATATAAAAAAAATCTTCCTTAATTACTCTAGAGCTGCTGCTAAGAAGGGTAGAGGATATAGGTTTACAACAGGAAAAATTAATGGAGCTGGAGCCTCTTGGATAGAAATCACACACCTACTATCTGAATTCAAATAGGACATCATTAATAGCATGGCCGCATAGCTAGACATAATGTAGGCAAAAAAGAAGCATGAGGAGGCCGAAGCTATTCTGGCATAATTCTATCCACATTGTAGACAGAAGAAGAGAGATTGTCGATGCAAGTTGGTTGCTAATATGGAGACTTCTCAGCTACCCACTGATTATAAACCAATCAAAGGAGATTATGAGAAAGTATTCTTCATTGCACAATGAAGACCATGGGCTCAAAGACAAGGTATGCCTTAGGACCCTCTTACATTTAATTTTCTATTTTATAGTAGTCAATAAAAACCTCCTGTGAATACTCAGTAATCTCCCTGGAATAACTCACAACCTTAGTGGAAAACTTCCC
The DNA here is from genome assembly GCA_018584345.1 of Thuja plicata. Lineage (NCBI taxonomy): Eukaryota > Viridiplantae > Streptophyta > Pinopsida > Cupressales > Cupressaceae > Thuja > Thuja plicata. Next base: position 2,431,868 of record MU225246.1, read on the forward strand.
CTAGTCCTCAATGGAAAAATACCCAAGGGAATTGGCAACAAGCCCATGGAAATTGGCAGCCTCCACAAGGAAATTGGCAGAAAAATCAATAATGGTGGGGTGGTCAGCAATGGCCAAGCCAACAACAAGGATTCCTGTAGCCACCACCTCAGCCTCTACAAAAAGCAATTTTTCCACTTCTTATAGCCACTATGACACCTCCATGGCCTACCCAAATTCCTGCCCAATCACAGCCAAATCCTAATAACAGGCCTCCAACACCTAAGCAAAATGTTTATGCCGCTGATCCAAACCAATACCCTGCTTATGCTATAGCAATCATTGACATTCATTTGCAGTTAGACACTTCTCTGCCCACTCCTCCTACTATCACTGAAGTACCTCAAGATGAGTCCAGTCCTCCAACAACACCAAATAACACTCCAATAAGCCCAACAATGTTACTAGATAAAGTTCATCAAGCACCTCCTCCCTTTCCACAAAGGCTGCAGAATCAAAATTCTAAGCATACTGATGACGTAGCCTTTGACATCCTTGACCAAGTCAAGAACATTAGTGTTCAAATTCCGCTGTTTCAAGCCATAAAGGATGTCTCAACTTATGGAAAGGCTATGAAGGAGGAATTCTTTAAAAAGCCAGTTCGTAAGTGAAAGGATCTCCAAACTGTCCATGTACTGGGGAAACTTTCCAATATAATGTTCAGTAAAATAGTTGTCCCAAAGTATAAACCCAGTTGTCGAGGTGACCATCAATAAGATAGCCATTAATTTTTTTTTGATATATTTAGGAGCTTCTATAAATGTAATGACTAAGGAAATCATGCAACAACTCAGTGTCACCAACCTACAGGAAACACCCACTATCCTACAGTTTGCAGACAGTTCCATAGTCAAACTTGACGGGGTAGTGGAAGATATAGTTGTCAATCTAGAATCCTGGTCCTATCCCGCTAACTTTATGATACTTTCACCAAATGCCACCATGGGAGGCTACCCAATCATTCTTGGTTGGCCTTGGATGGCTATTGCTGATACCTATATAGGTTTTCGCTCAGGCGATGTGACCATTTCTAATGGTCAGCATACTAAGACATTATCCTTGTACCTGCCTACTCAACCACAAATGGAGTTAGCTTCACCAATTTGGCCAGATATAGGAGAAGAGGCTGAGGTAGTCAACTCAGTAGCCCAAATAATGATGTTGAAGAGGGACCCCTTCCTACAACTTTAGCAGGAGGACACAGTAATCACAAACTTTCTACACAACTAGTATGGTCCAGATTCAGATTCCATGGATTGTCTAAATTCCCATAACTATTCCTTACAAGATTTTTACCCTGATTGCGAATTGCCTCCATCTCCTACAGCCAAGAATCTCTACCACCAATTTCTACCTCATGAGTTCCAAGTACCTCCAATAATAGATGCTTCTATGGAAAAACTCATGAAATAGTTAGAAGCCTCTCATGGCCATATCTTGAACATTAATAGTGAACTTACCCCCCAGCAACAAATATCTTTGGCTAAACTACTGCAAGACCATACCACAACTTTTGCATGTGACTATGCAGATATGAAAGGCTTGGAACCCAAATTGTGCAGTCATATGATTTACCTAAAAGAAGAAAAATTGTTTGTCAGGCAATTTCAGAGGTGTGTAAACTCTGCATTAAGGGAAATAGTGAAAACGAGTTACAATAGTTACTTAATGTTCATTTCATCTATCCAATCTCTAACAGTTTGTGGGTCTCCCCTTTGGTAATAGTTCCCCAAAAAGGAGGAAAATGGTGAGTATGTATCAAATATAGGGAGCTAAATAATGCAACTAAAAATGACCATTTCCCACTTCCATTTATTGACCACCTCCTAGACTCCTTAGCAGGGAAATGATATTTTTCTTTCCGGGATGAGTTTAGTAGATATAACCAGATCATAATTCTTCCTGAAGTTCAAGAGAAGACAACATTCAGCTACCCCTAGGGAACATTTGATTACTCACTATTACCTTTTGGTCTCTGTAATGCTCCGGCTACATTTCAACGGGTAGTTATCAGTATTTTTGCTAATATCTCACATGACTGTATGAAAATATATATGGATGACTTCACCACTTATGGGGAGACCTATGAGGAGGCATTGGACAGCTCAGTAAAGGCTCTTACAAGGTGTGAGGAATATAATCTATCCCTGAATAATGAGAAGTACTTCATGATGATGGAGGAAGGGGTTGTGCTGGGCCATTACATCTCTGCTAAGGGAATCCATGTGGATCCTACTAAAATTGAAGTCATAATAAATCTACCTACGCCAACAAAGTAGAAGGATTCCAAAGTTTTCTAGGATATGCTAGCTAATAAAGAAGGTTTATTAAGGAATTCAACAAAATTGTAGGTCCCATGTATTCTTTACTCATCAAAGATTTTGAATTTTTATGGACAACAACTTGTGACAAGTCCTTCCTGCAGCTGAAGTCTATTCTTACTCGAGCACCCATCCTCAGAGGTCCTAATTAGGAATTATTATTCCACATTCATACTAATGCACCTGATCATGTCATAGGAGCTATATTGGGACATAAATAAGGTATTGTAGAACACGCTATCTACTTCATCAACAAGAATTTGCAGGGCCCAGAGCTGAACTACACAGTCACTAAGATGGAACTTCTGGTTGTCATATATGCATTGAACAAGTTCCACGACTACATCACTGGTTACAAAATATTTGTACATACTAATCATGTAGCCATCAAATATCTTGCTAACAAACCCGCTATCATAGGGAGGATCTCCATATGGCTCTTGTTTCTACAAGAATTTGACATCACAATAGTGGATAAACAAGGCAAAACCAATGTAGTTGTTGACTTTCTTTCAAGGTTGCAGAATGTAGATGACCCACATGTCATTGATGACAACTTTCCTGATCATCACCTACTCTCTATTTTAGCCAATACCCCCTGGTATGCTGACATTGACAACTACTTAGTTTCTCAAAAGGTACCTCTACACTTCTCACCAAAAGAAAAGAAGCTGTTAATTGAAAAAACTTTCAACTTTTCTTGGTTGGTCGATTGTCTATTCTATACCAGACTTGATCAGATTTTGAGAAGATGTGTCCGAGAAGATGAGACATATGATATTATGCATGCTTTCCATGATGAACCCTATGGCGGACACTTTGTAGTAAAACAAACAATGATGAAGTGATCACTACTGGCTTTTACTGCCCAACTTTGCATAAGGATGCAACCAACTATACCGAAAAGTGTGACAGATGTCAACGGATGGGTAGACCAACCAAGTCTTACAAAATGCCTCTATTCCCTCAAGTTTTAGTTACTCCATTTGATAAATAGGGATTGAATTTTGTGGGACCCGTTAACCCCCCATCAAATGACAACTCCTATATTCTGGTTTGCACTAATTATGTGACAAAATGAGTGGAAGTAAGAGCTATAAAACATGCTAGACACAACTAAGTTGCTGAGTTTTTATACAAAGAGATATTTAATAGGTATGATGTACTAAGAGAAGTGGTCATGAATCATGGTGCTCAGTTTACCTCTACTCCCACCACTGCTCTGATGAATGAATATAACATTCACCATAGAAAGTCTAGCCTATATCACCCTTAGGAAAATGGTCAAGTACAGATCACTAATAGGTAAATTGAAGCTATATTGACTAAGATAGTTTAGATACACAAAAAGAACTAGAGTAGTAGGTTGCAGGAAGCTGTATGGGCATACCGCACAACATGGAAAATGAAAACCAGTTTTACACCCTTTGAATTGGTGTATGGAAAGACTGATGTAATGCCAATTGAGTTTGAGCATAAAACCCTATGTATATCCTTGCAGTTCAACTTAGATCTTCCTGCAGCTCAAAGAGAAAGGCTCTTGCAACTCAATAACCTGGATGAGATGAGGAAATCTTCCCTATAACATATAGATTTAGTACAGTTAAAGAGGAAGAAGTGGCACGATTCACACATTCAGAATAGAGAGTTTGTTCCTATTGATTGGGCTCTCCTATATGATTCATAGTTTCAAGAGATACAAGGTAAGCTCACTACTCAGTTGTCTACAATCGACCCTGTGCATTTCAAGTTACTGGTAAATGGTCATGGACTTCATTTGTACCATAAACCAGCCAGGAAGGTCGAGTTCTTGTGGCAGTTTGAGATTTCTTCTGCCACCATTGGACCTCTTGTAGAAGATGGACCTCCTACAATTGAAGAATCTCCTATAGCTGAATGAGAAAACCTTCCGCTCTATTTGTCTCTTTAAACCCTATGTACATGATCATAATAAAGTTTCCTTTTCCCAAGGAAATCATTCTCTTCCATTAAAAAAAAATCCTTCCATCTCACATCACACTTCTTTCTTCCACATCACACATCGGTCCACATCATTTTTTCTGTGGCTCACATTCTCTCAGCACACGTTACCAAATATTTCTAGATTTAGATATTCATTGGTTATTCACTATCAGGTACACTTACACATTCATTGTTTTAAATAGCATTTACTTTTTTTAGCATAACCATTCATTAAGCTTGTAATTAATATGACACTTAATCCCATGTCATCGTACCTTAACCCATGCATGTGAGGACACCTACCACCTTTTCGTAGGGGGCTATTGTGTCATCATTAATAGCCTTTCTCTCTCCAACCAATGATATTTAAATGTATTGTACTTTGTCATTAGGCTATAGCCTTCTTGACAAGCTGATGTGAAAACCCTACGTGCGAGAATTTTTTGCCAGCATTACTTCAGCAAAACCAAGCTTCGAGTCACATTATTCAAATTTCTTCTTGACTTTTCTTACTAAGAAATCATTAGAAACCCTAGTGACATGATTTATTCTAGCAGCCAGACCAAAAAAAATAAAATAGAAGGGTTTGAACAGAGCACAAAAGGGCATTTGGGAATTTAGAGTAGAAAGGTGGCAGTATTTGAACGGTAAGCTTGTTTTTAAGCATTTGACCTTATCAGGATTGCCATTGTTGGGGTAAGGGTTTTTCAGATATAGAATGGGAGGCCCTCCTTTTAGGCATGATCCTGGTGATCATTCACTGTTGTTGTAATACCATCCAGTGTGCAAACCTTTAATAGGGTCGGGTGGCTTACTTACTTTTCCTGTCTAACTGGGTGTGATGAAGCAGTATCGTTGGAGTTCCTCAAAACTCTCAGCAATGGAGTTTCTCATGTCAAGGGTTTGCATATTGGTGCCACTAAAGCAATAATTTTAGAGGTGTCAGGACTTCCTGCCATTGGAAAGGCCTTTCCACATGGGCACGACGCATAGTCAGCACGGGCAAAATTCACCATTCCAACAGACCCCAGGTTGGAAACAAGCAAACAACAAGAAAAAATAATCTCTCTTCCAAGAGAATACCCATGTCTCACAGTCCACATTATCAGGTATTTAACCTATGAGGAGAGGTTTAATTATTTACATTTAGTACATTTTAATTTACTCATCCATTTACTGCATGGACGCCTGGTCAATGTTCCTAATTTTATGTATTCCCTATTAAATTTGAGTGCTAATGAAGTCAAGAAGGGAAGGAAGAATGTTCTAACCCACCATGGGTTGATTAAAATTCTTGTGGAACAGTCATTATGGGATGTTTCACCCATGAACTGCGATGAGTTCATAGTAGCGCAACATGTGCAACTTCGAGGGGAGCCACTCTATCAACCAATTCAATAAGCGCATGGTAATGACCCTGAGGAAAATCTTGTTCTAGAGAACCCTGCATCTTCTATGTCAAAATACTCTCATCAAGATACTTATTCTTCAGGCCTAGAACAAGAAAATAGGACAACTAGTGACCCAAACTAATGACATGTAACTGTTTGAATGTTCAAAGATGTTAAGTTGATGATCATGCAAGGCATTAAATCAGTTAATGTATTGTATTGTCATTGATGCCAACTTAATGTATTCTGTATGGTCATAGATATACTAAAAAATACTTCAAAAAACAAAAGAATCAAACGCTATGCTATCAATAATGCATACAAGTCATGTATTCACAAAGTGACTATATACACCGACGGAGTGTACCCAATGGTCAGAGTAAAAGATCAAAGTCACATTGTTGCCTGATGAGAAAATGCAAAGCATTACCGACGAGCATAGTTACAATGTTGCTCGAGAAGAAAAACATAGTGTAACCTGACAGAGAGAATTTCAGTGTTGCCCGATGAAAAAGGCAAGGACAGAGATCCCGAAGACAACTAAAGTCACACCGACGGAATAGTCAGCTATCACCAATGACTAACTGAAGTTCTGACCGACAGAATAGAGAGTTCAGAAAATGACAAAATGCTTAGCTATCAAGATATATATATATATATATATATAGAGTTAACTGATTCTTATCACTATTTTAATCATCTAGATAAAGCTGGAGATAAGTAATTGATTTACAGCTGCTTTGTCTAGTTGGCAAGAAGATCTCTACAAGATTAGACTGGATATTTGTTTTAAATCTATTAGCAAAGATTGTTGAACACGCCAAGATCAAGAAAGCCAAGAAAAGAGGAAATAATGTCTATAAGAGACAAACCCAATTCATTAAGAATTGTGTGGGGTAAACAAGAGAGAAGAGGGAAGATGCTAAGGGAAATCTGAAGGAGAAGAAAGTATTCTTTCAGTTCTGATCAACAAGATGATGAAAGAGCTAGATTCTACAGACACCGAAGAATAGTGAGACAAGAATCACAAAGAAGAACAAGTGTGGAGCAAAGGTATAATTGATTATACTGATCAGAAAGGTAATAGACCTATAATAGATTTGAAAATCTGCAATTGAGTTGTATGTATGAACAGACAGTAGTGTTTTAGTTTAACCATTGAAGCATAGAAGTCTCTTAACTGAGAAAGACTTAAAAGTCTCTACAATTGAGATACATCCCAAGGAGTATAAAGAATTTTGATCATGAAAGTAGCATTGGATATGCCCGATACCTATTGATAGGCCAAGTGAGTGTTTGATCAAGGATGGTAGCATTAGATGCAAAATACTAGGTGACAAACTATCTTTTAAATCCTCTAGCAAGGTCACACCTAACAGTGTGTTTGTAACCTTTAACAAGGTTGGCTCTTAACAGGGCTCACTTCAGAAGAGTGAAAATTTGGGGTACTAGTCCCAGTGGTTTTTCCCCTAACAGGGTTTCCACATTAAAAATCCATGTTTTATGTGTGTATGATTCATTTCTTTACTATTTTGCACTTACATAGTTAACTCTGGATTGATCGGTTTACTCTGCATATTTACTGTGTTTCAGTAAATAGGCAACTGCCTATCGGTAAACATACAGAAGAAGGTTTAAGGAAGAAATGCGAAAAGTAGTAAATTGTTATAAATATTTCAAGGCATTCATCTTGTAGGACAGAAGATAACTAGAGGCATAATCTGTGGTTATAAGTTTAAAGAGTTTATTTAAGGATTAATTTTTGAGGCTACTGATTCACCCCCCCCCCCTCTTAGTTATTACTAACAATTGGTATCAGAGCTTGTGTGCTTAGAAGGAAGGTTTCAATACCTAAGCTAAAGATCACAAGATGAACAGATGATATGTGCCCAAGCTGAACACAAATAATTTTGCTTCATGGCAGAACAGAATAAAACTCCACTTATCAGGTATTGGTAATGATGTTACTCAATACTTAGATACCGAATATGTGTTGCCCACAGGAGCACCTATAATTTCAAAATTGAGAGAGAAGCATGAACACAACTACATGATGATAGAGCTTGCTTCCTCACTCTCTGATGCTGAATTTCAAGATGTCAAAACTTGCAAGACTACAAAGCAGATGTGGGACAAATTGAAGCTTGTACATGGTGGTGATAAAAATGTTTTAAGAGCCAAGGCAGAAATCCTTAGAGGAAATTTTGATGATCTAAAAAAGAAATAAGGTGAAAACATCACTCAGTACAACACAGGAATCAAAGAGGTAGTCAATGCTATCTGAGGAATTGGAGGTGTACTAGAAGAAGATACAGTGGTAAGTAAAATTCTAAGAACCTTACTGCCTACTTATGCTATTAGAGTATCTACCATTCAAGAAATGAGAGCAGTAGCAAATAAAATTTTACCCTAGATAGTTTGATTGGAAGACTGATTTCATTTGAGATGAATAACTTTGATAATAGTGTCTTACCAAATATAGAGTCTGCATTCAAAACTTCTATGAAAATAAGTAAATCAAGTCATAAAAACACTATGAGAAAAGATAGTGATAGTCAAAGTAAAGAGGATGATCTTGATGACATTGAAGCACTTACGGCTAGAAGAATGCAAAGAGGAAAAGGTAAATACAAAGGTAAATTACCACTTGTTTGTTTTAATTGTAAAGAGATTCGACACTTTGCTACAAGATGTACTAACAGAAGAAAAGATGACAAAAGTAATGACAAATCTTTTGAGAAGAAATATGACAGAGGTGATTACATAAGCTACCAAAAATTAGAAAGAAGAGATACCTGAGACTACAAGGACAAAGGAAAGAAGGCTAGTTACCTAGCTAAATGCAAAGATGAAGATACTGACACTGAATCTGATGAAGACATCGAGATGGTGTTTGTGGTAGTAAAAGATGATTCAGATGATGATGAAGAAAGGTATGTAGAAATAGCTCTCATATCTAAAGTTAGTAAAAATGATGTTTGGATCATAGATAGTGGCTGCACTCACCATATGACCGGTTACAAGAAAAATTTTGAAATTTTTGAATACTATAAAGGTGGTTCGGTAAGAATGGGTAATGATACACCTTGTCTAGTTGAAGGTAAAGGAACAATAATGTTGAATAACTAGATAAAATGTGAAAATGCTTATTTGGTAAATGGATTGAATTCTAATATATTGAGTGTTTCTCAGTTGAATAATTCAGGTCACAAAGTAGCGTTTGAGAATAATAAGGCAAAGATCCTCAATAAGTCAGGAAATTTGATTGGTATAGGTGAGCATAAAAAATGTAACTTATTCTATATGAATGATACTGACACCACTTGTTTGATTGCTAAAAATGAAGACATATGGTTGTGGCACAAAATATTGTGTCATGTGAATTTTGAAAACATGATAAAGATAAGCAAAAAGAGGAATGTAAGAGGCTTACTGACAATGACCAAGCCCAACAACATCATGTGTAAGAATTGTCAAAAAGGTAAAATGACAAAGTCTAGTTTTAAAAGAAAAACCCATACATCTAATGCAATTCTAGAATTACTCCATACTGATTTATGTGGACTAATGAGGACAGAGAGCTATTATGAAGATAGATATTTTATTCTCTTTGTTGATGACATTTAAAGAATGATGACAATTATGTTTCTAAAAGATAAATCAGAATTATTTAAGATGTTTAAATGGTACAAAGCAATGGTTGAGAAGCAAAAAGGTAAGGAGTTAAAATGCTTAAGATCAGATAGAGGAGGGGAATTTATTTCAGATGAATTCACTAACTTTTGCAATGAGCATGGAATCAAAAGATAGATCTCTACACCAAGAACACCATAGCAAAATGGGATTGCTAAAAGAAGGAACATATCTATAATTGAATGTGCAAGGACACTGATGATAGAAAAATGCATCACCCAAATATTCTAGAGGGAATTTGTTAGTACTATTGTTTATGCATTGAACATAGTACAATTGAAGAAAGACACCAAAAAGACACCTTATGAGCTTTGGTATAGTTACACACCCAATGTAAGTTATTTCAAAATTTTTGACAGTCAATGTTATATCTTAAAAGATGACATAAATGGAAAAATTGAATCCAAGAGTGATGAAGGAGTCTTTCTAGGGTATTCCACCAAGAGCAAGGCTTATAAATGTTTAAATAAAACCTCTAACAAAGTTGTTGAAAGTACAAATGTAAAGATAGATGAATTTGTAGAGAATAATGAAAAGGAAAGCACTAAAGAACCTGAGGACTACAATAGGTTTACTTACAATGAGGAACCTGACACTCTACCCAACCAACAAGATAGAGCTCCTGAGAAACAGATCATTGCACCCGAACATCAAGCTGCAAATACCAACGATCAGAATATTGCTCAAGATGATGCACAAAGAGATGGAGAACAGAATGAAGAACAAAATGATGATCAAGCTGATAGACAAAGAGATGAACCTATACTTGCCAGATATGTCAGAAGGAACCATCCACAAGACCAGATCATTGGAGATAAGAAATCTGGAATGAGAACCAGAATTAAGTCTCTAAATACAAGATGTCTTATTTGTGATTATGAACCCAAATCTGTCAATGTTGCACTAGATATGAATGAGGAGATTGAATAGATAGAGAAAAACAAGACATGGACACTTGTACTGAAACCAGATGAAAAGAATGTCATCGGTACATAATGGATATTCAGGAATAAGCTAAATGAGAATGGAGAAGTCACCAGAAACAAAGAAAGACTAGTATGCAAGGGGTGTGTACAAGAAGAAGGAATTGACTATGGAGAGACATTTTCACCTATTTCTAGGCTAGAATTTGTAAGAATATTGCTTGCTTATGCTGCATATAAAGGCTTCAATGTGTACCAAATGAATGTCAAGTCTGCATTCCTAAATGGAATACTTGAGGAAGAGGTATACATTGAGCAACCAGAAGGGTTTTTTGATCCAAACAAGAGGAACATGGTATGTAGGCTACACAAAGCCTTGTATGGATTGAAACAAGCACCCCGAGCATGGTATGAAAGACTTCATTCCTATCTTATAAGTATTGGATTTGTAAGAACTAGTGAAAACCATAATCTTTATTTAAAGAAAGATACTGATGCTAACATTTTGATTGCTGAGATATTTGTTGATGACATCATATTTGGAGGCAATGATATGCTATGCAAATCATTTGCTAATGAGATGAGAAAATAATTTGAGATGTCTATGTTTGGAGAGATCAAGTTATTTCTTGGTCTGCAGATCATGCAACAAGATGAAGGTATTTTCATTACACAATCTAAGTACATCAAAGAAGTACTAAAAATATTCAAGATGGAAGAATCCAACCAGTTGGAAAATTGATGGAAACTGGAATTAAGCTAACAAAGGAGGACAAGTCATCAGAGGTAAATCAGACTTTGTATAGATCTATGATTGGAAAAATCATGTATGTTGTACTTACTAGACAATATATTGCACATGTAGTAGGAATAGTTGCTAGATTTTCTACTAACCCCAGAGAATCACATATGACTGCTATGAAAAGAATCCTAAGATATTTGAAGAATACCAAGGAATATGGCTTATGGTATAAAAGAGAGGACAAATTTGAACTTAAGGTTTTTATCGATGCTGATTGGGCTAGAAATATTGATGACCGGAAGAGCACAACTAGAGGAGCATTCTTTATGGTGACAGACTTGTCACATGGATCAGCAAGAAGAAAGGATGCATCTCACAATCTATTGTAGAGGTAGAGTATGTTGTTGCTGCTGCAAACTGCTCAAATATTGCATGGATCAAACAGTTATTGGAAGGTATGCATATGCAAATCCTAGAACCAGTAATTATCTCCTATGATAATACAAGTGCAATAAACATTTCCAAGAATCCAGTCATGCATGCTAAAAAAAAGCATATTGCCATCAAGTATCATTATTTAAGAGAACAAGTTTAGGCTAAGGAAGTGATACTTGAATATGTGAAATCAAAGGAACAATTGGCCAATATCTTCACCAAGCCACTACCCAAGGATGCATTTGAATGCTTAAGAAAGAGACTAGGGGTCAGACCCTTATCTACTAGTCATAAAGATGACTAGGAGGCTGCATCAGCTTGCATATTATCAGAATATCATTCATGTTGATGCAAGCTGAGAGATGGACTTCAAAGATACATCAATACACAACAAGGTATTTATCTACTCTGATCAACATAGATATTACCAATGGATTGAGAAATTCAAGGAATATATTATGGATAGAAGGATCCACTTGACATCACTATCATAAGATTGCTTAAAAAGACATTGGGCATTAATGTCAAAGGGAGAGAGTTCTCTCATTATCATACAAATAAAGGGAGAGAGCTTATCTATTATCAGGAAGAGATCATATCCATCACAGTATCCAAAGTGAGAAAAGAAATTAGAAAGGGAGAGTTCACACAAAGGAAGACAAAGAACATCAAAAGAGAACAGTCAAAGGGAGAGAGGTTGACACAGAAGGAGAACACATCAGAAAGATGGAAAGCTGCAAGAGTCAAAACAAAGCAAATTGAGCTTACCGATAACTAGACATTTGTATTAGTTACATTAGAAAATCTTGATGAAACTATATATTTCATATTGTATTAGAAATAGTATAGTATGTTGGAATTATATTGGAATGATGTAATGAGAGGAGAGGGGTGAATCAATACCTCTAAAACTTTTCTTTGGTTAGCCCATTAACCCTTAATCATCTGTTTGTAAAATATCTTATGAAAATAGATAACACATAACACAAGATATGATATCACAGAAAACTCTTGTTAGGAAGTAAAAACTATGGTGGGGATTGTTACCCACAAGACTTCACTATCTGTAGATAAGAAGGGGCCAGTTAAGGCTTACAATTGGTCACTTCTGATGACCTACCCTATTAG
>MU225246.1:2454773-2480725 GCA_018584345.1 Thuja plicata
TCATCAATGGCTAGTGTTCTTTCATTTTCAGCTTTTCTTGCATCATTCATGACATCAATCATTTTTACCATTTGAGTCTCTTGACCAATTTGCAGCATCTTGATTTGATCTGTTAGATGTAGATTGACCTCTTGTAGACTTGTAATTTCTTCAACTGATGTGTTTGAAGCTTTGCTCATTGATGATTCTACTTTTTAAAAGTAATCTTGTATTTCCAATTCTTTGTAGTCTTTCCAATTCAGCCTGGTTGCCATAATCTTTCTTTCATCAAGAAATTTTCTCAGTTTTATTCTCGCCTCTTTTTACTACTCATAGTTTATTTGTATCTGTAACTGCTCATTCTCAATAGTCATGTCTAGTCTGAACTTGTCCATTGCTCCGATCTTTTCTCTCAAGTCTTTAAACTTTTCAAGAGAGAGACTAAGCTTTGATACAAATTGTTGGAATTATATTGGAATGATGCACTGAGAGGGGAGGGGTGAATCCGTACCTCCAAAACTTTTCTTTGGTTAGCCCATTAACCCTTAATCATCAGTTTGTAAAATATTTTATCTAATTGTTCATCTTTCTTTATGTATATGCAATCATATCATAAGTTCTTTAATATGTAACCATAAAAGAAACATTCATAAAAATAGATAACACATAACACAAGATATGATATCACAGAAAACTCCTGTTAGGAAGTAAAAACTGCGGTGGGGATTATTACCCACAAGACTTCACTATCTGCAGATAAGAAGGGGCCTGTTAAGGCTTATAATTGGTCACTTTTGATGACCTACCCTGTTAGGAGTATTATAGTGGAGACTTGTTAAGATCTACTTCATTTGAAGCTTTAGCAACACTGTTAAGTGTGCACTCTATTAAGAGATTTGTAAAGAATGGTTAAGTCCACCTTCTACAAAAGGATTTTAGATGTGATGCACTTTTTAGAATGCAACTACATAAGTCTTTGATATGATGATGTATGCAATCTCTAATTGTTGATAACAGATCCTATAAAGCTTCATATATATAAGTAATCATCCTTCCATGTTTGAATAATACCTTTATCTACTCGTCGGTAGCCTCTGTGTGTTCTTGACAACTGATGTGATCTGTTTCTGAACTTCTGCATGAATTCTACCTTCTTCTCCTTAGATTCTCTTTGTGGCTATCAACAATAATGAATTCATATTTCACAATTGATTTGAACATCTATTTATACTAGATTTTGGCTCAATTCTTGATTCATGCTTCGCAAGTTAACTCTAGATCCAAGGTTTACAACTTAACTTTGATCTTTAGTTAGATATGTTTTAGATCCATTAGGATGCTTTAAAACATTTACATAAAGCTTTCTTGACTCTCAAGTTATTATTTAAAACAAATTAAAACTCTATAAATAGAATTACATTACTTTATCTCACGTGTAAAACTCAGATCCACTATTTGCGGGTTTCCTAATTGACTGTCGGTTCTGACAGCCAGTTTTCTTTGTCGCCAGTGTTCCTTTCTTAAATTGGTCATCGGGTATGCCTTTTCTATTCCTGTCAGTTTTGTTCCCAAAATTGTGTCGTCGGTGATATTCTCAATGTTATGTTATTGACCTGTCGGTGATGTCTTGTTCACTTCATCGGTGCAACACTTGTCAGTGTTCATCGGTCAATTCCATACTTAGCATTTTTATGACCTTTGTGTTCTATCAGGTATTCTTGTTGTCAGCCAGTAATGCTTGTACCGATGATCTCTATCAATTTTTTTCACTAAGTGTACTAATGGAAAAATTATGTCATCATAGTATGATAATGTAGTATGTTTCCATCAATGCCAAAGGGAGAGATTGATGACATGTAACTGATTGAATGTTTGAAGATGTTAAGTTGATGATCATGCAAGGCATTAAATCAGTTAATGTATTGTATTATCATTGATGTCAACTTAATGTATTCTGTATGGTCATGGATATACTGAAAAATACTTCAAAGAACCAAAGAATCAAAGGCTATGCTATCAGTAATGCATACAAGTCATGTATTCACAAAGTGACTATATACACCGACAGAGTGAACCCGATGGTCAGAGTAAAAGATCAAAGTCATAGTGTTGCTTGATGAAAAAATACACAACATTACTGACGAGTAGAGTTACAGTGTTCCCAACGAGCAAAACATAGTGTAACCCAACAGACATAATTTCAATGTTGCCCGATGGAAAGGGCAAAGATGGAGATCCCGAAGACAACTAAAGTCACATCGACAAAATAGTCAGTCATCACCGATGACTAACTGAAGTGCTGACCGATAGAATAGAGAGTTCAGAAAATGACAATGCTTAGCTGTCAAGAGCTATATATACACCTATGTAATACCCACTCATATTTTGCTTTCAATTTATGATGTCATACTCTTTTAGGTAGTGGTTTCAGTTGATTGGCCAAATTATTTTAGGCTACATTTCATGTGAGCTATTATTCTTTTAGTTGATGGTGATTATTATGTTATGGTTTAACATATGCATAGATAAATGTGATGATTTTATTATGATGATTTTTATATGTTGATTTCAGATTATGATGTACTTACCCCATACTTGCATGTGTATGGTTGTCTTAGATATGGATGTACTTGTTGATGTGTTTTCATGATAGAGGACGGAGATGTAGTTACTTTCCTTGATGAGATCCACACGTTCGACTGATCCCTATCATTATTTGTGATATTATATTGTATGTACATGCGTGTTCTTTTGATGACATGATTACAGGTACAGGGCATCGTCTTCCCTGAATTGGTAGGAGTGAGCGTGCCCATAAATATTCATCTGAATGGTAAAGAGGGGAGGTAACAAACAGATCTGAAACCCTAACCTAACCCTAATCATCCTAATGTTGGATGAGTTTCAGTCTGACTACCCTATCCAGATTCGTCTAGTTGACAGAAATTTGAATACCCCTTCCTTGAGTATGTTTGTTTTGCATGTGATTGCTTTTAGGTGATTTATTGGGTTTTGAGTGATTTCCTATGTTTCATGATTTAATGGATTATAGTTGAAATAAATATTTAATTATACCCTATATTTATTTGAGATAATTAATTAAATTCAAATATTTGAGTATTTTGATTTAATTAAGTATTTAATTGGAAATTAAAGTAAATATATTTTTATGATTAATTAAATAATTAAATATTTGGTTGAATATATTATTGTGACATAAATATTTAATTAATTACATGTGCATAAATGTGTTGAAAAAATATTTTCAAATTCAAAATTCTCAACTAGATATTAGGAGTCAAAGTTGAGTTGTGGCAAAAAAAATATTTTAATTATTTAATTTTTAAATTTCTTTCAATTCAAGTTGAGTCTTTTTAAGGATTGATTTCGGAGTTGTCATAAGGGGTTATGCATAATTCGGGGAAATTGATTCTCTTTAGGAGAATTCTCCTCTCATTCTCTCATAAGAGGTTTTGGAATTTTGGAGAGCTCTTGGTGTTTTTGGTTTTTGAAGGATTGGGGATTGTTGTGGTTGCTTGTTGCTTTGGAGATTCTTGTGATTTCTTGCTTGCATATGCTTGGATCTTCGTGGATCTTAGATTTGAGGTTGAATTGGGCTTGGAGGTGTTTAGATTTTCTACCTTTTTCAAAGGCACATTTCTTCAGTATCTAGCATTGGAATCAAGGTAGGTTTTGTTTTTCCATCTATTGCTTTAGTTTTGCAAATCTGATGTTTTCAATGATTGGATTGATGCATGTTAATATTTTGGCTTTTAGATGGTTTATTAGAGTTTGTATGTTTTTGGGTATTTAGAAAACCCATAGATCTAAATTTGTTTTATTTTATTTAGACTTGGCATGGTAGGGAAATGCTGTCAAAATTTCGTGAGAAAATTCCCCCTAGAACTCTTAGAAATCAATAAATCAATTTGCACTATAGTCTAAACTATAAAGGAAAAATAAATAAATCATTCCCTTGGAAATCCCTTTGAAAAATTTAATTAGTAAAAAAAAATAGGTCCCTGGAAAAAATACAGTGTGAATTAAAAATTCACTAGAGACAAAATAAGAGAAAAGACAAAAAAAGGGCTTTCTTTTTATTATTTCTATTTTTCGGAAATTTGCTATATAAAAAAAAAATACCTTTTGAAAAAAAAATGAAATAAAAAAAAATGTTATAGAAAAAATTCAAAAAAAAAATGGTTGAGTGGGGGGTGGGTCCCAACCCCACCACCCCACGCTGCGTAGGCAACCGGACTGCCTGCAGCAGCCGGCGGAGCCGCATCAAAAGGGGACGGGGAATGGGGGGCACGGTGGACCCACTCCCTCGTAAAAATTATGTTTTTTAATTTTATTTTTTTAAAATTTGTTTCTTTTCAAATTTGTATTAAAATTTAATTTTTATAAAAATTGTAATTTTGTTAGTAGTTAATTTATTAATGGTTTTCTTTTAAATGTGTATCAATTATTAATTGTTATTAAAATGTATTAGTTATTAATTTTTAAATTAATATGTTAATTATTAATTTTAATTAATAAAGTTCTTTATTATTGATTTTAATTAGTATATTATATATTAGTTTTAATTAATATATTAATATGTTTTAGTATTAATTTATGATTAATTGTGTTGACTGGATTTTATTAATGCCAATTGTTATTCTTATAATCTGAAGTAATTCGAGACTTTAGGGAAGTTAATTAATTTGATTTAATTTATTATTATTTGATTAGATGATTTAGATGCTAGAGGTAGTATTAAATAAATTTAATTTAAATGACATTATTTATTTCAGATTAAATTATAGATTTGGTTTCTTGAATGGAAATTATAATCGAGCTTAAATTGTAAATGGTTATATGCGTATGTTCATTTTTCAGTCCTTTAGTACGTTTTCATTATATACATCCTTATGGTTCTCTTTTGCTTATGTGTTATTATGGGGGCATTAGATGACCTAGGGTGTTACAGAGGCGGGGTATGAGTCCTAGAGACTTGTTGATTGTTTATTCTCTGGTGTGTGTGCTTTTAGACTTTATTATCCTAAATTGACCATGTAAACCCTTTCGATATTGTTATCTGATTGTGTACCTATATGTGACCATTCCTGATGTGTGGGATACTGAATTTGGGTATACTTGGGTTGTGACCTATGCTAGATCTTTGTAGGATCTATGAGCCTAGGGTAGGTTACCTAGATGGGTAGTAGGGGGTGGCTTGCAATAAGTCCTGTGTCCGTAAGTGACTACTGGATTGCTTATTGTAGAGTTTACTGAAAAAGTGATAACTAAATACATACAGAGAGATATTAAAATGAATTAATAAGATGTGTCCTCACCCATGCTTGAGTGCTAGTATAGACGAAGATGGTGTTGAGAAGATGTTAGTCACCTCGAGGGGTACCTGGCATAGTTAGTGGCCTTGTCAGTTTGAGAGGTCATTGGCTCTGTGTATGGTCACTTAAGTGCTAGAATCCATATGGATTGCTAGGACAAAACTTAAGGGTTAGACATACATGATGACACCTTCCTTTACACAGTCTAGATTTTGTACGTATATTAGTTGCCTCTAGATTAGTGTATCTTACCTTTCATGATGTATAGTACACTTGAATTAGAGAGCTATCAAGATCCCTTGCTTAGTGGTTATTCCTTATTGGTTTTGGATATCCAAGTGGGGTTTGTTGTTACCTCCTCAGCATGGTGGGGTGGACCTTTGTGGTTCCACACGGATGGGAGGTAGTGATTCTTTACCCATTGAGATTCAACGTCCTTGTACCAGGTGCTTGATGGTTCTTTGCAAATGAGCTCTTTATAGTTCTTCATTATTGATTATATGATTTTATTATTGTAAATCTTGTATTAGAGTATCGCATGTGATACCTAATCTGGATATTGTATATCAAATAGATTAGAGTGATTACCACATACCCTGCGACATGTGCAGTGGATGTGAGTTTATGGTGGTTTCATGGTTATCCATGAGGATTGTAATTATGGTTTTGTAAGTTGTAATTTTTATATCTATTCAAATGGAATCTTTTGTTATATGGTTAGTTGTGTTTTTCTTTAAGTAATTCAACGTCATGGAACCCTTGAGTCGTGTAATCTATTTGAGCGTATGACATGTGTATAAATGGTATTTTCTTCTGCATTAATGTATGTCTCTTTATGTAAACTTTAAAAAAAAAAATTATCCAGCAAACATAGTATCATGTTCTAGGTTAATCTCTCTTGGGCTCCCTGGCAGGGTGTTACAAGTTAACTGATCCTTATCATTCTTTTAATCATCCAGATAAAGCCAAAGATAAGTAATTGATTTAAAGCTACTTTGTCCAGTTGGCAAGAAGATATCTATGAGATTAGACTAGAGATTTTTTTTAAATCTATTAGCAAATATTGTTGAACACGCCAAGATCAAGAAAGCCAAGAAAAGAGGAAATCCTGTCTATAAGAGACAAACCCAATTCATTACAAATTGTGTGGGGTGAACAAGAAAGAAGAGGGAAGATGCTAAAGGAAATCTGAAGGAGAAGAAAGTCTTCTTTCACTTCTGGTCAACAAGCTGATGAAAGAGCTAGATTCTGCAGACACCGAAGAATAGTGAGACAAGCATCACAAAGCAGAACAAGTGTGGAGCAAAGGTATACTTGATTATACTGATTAGAAAGGTAATGGACCTACAATAGATCTAAAAATCTGCAATTGAGTTGTATGTATGAACAGTTCATTAGTGTTTCAGTTAACCATTGAAGCATAGAAGTCTCTTAACCAAGCAAGACTTAAAAGTATCTACAATTGAGATACATCCCAAGGAGTATCAAAAAGTTTGATCATGAAAGTAGAATTGGATATGCCCGATACCTATTGACAGGCCAAGTGAGTGTTTGATCAAGGATGGTAGCATTGGATGCCAGATACTAGGTGAAAAACTATCTTGTAAATCCTCTAACAAGGTCACACTTAACAGTGTATTTGTAACCTTTAATAGGTTTGGCTCTTAACAGGGCTCACTTTAGAAGAGTGAAATTTTGGGGTACTGGTCCCAGTGGTTTTCCCCCTAACAAGAGTTCCATGTTAAAAATCCATGAGTTATGTGTGTATGATTCATTTCTTTACTCTTTTGCATCTTACATAGTGAACTCTGGATTGATCAGTATACTCTGCATATTTATTGTGTTTCGGTAAATAGATGACTGCTTATCGGTAAACATACAAAAGAAGGTTTAAGGAAGCAATCTAACAAGTAGTAAATTGTTATAAATATTTCAAGGCATTCATCTTGTAAGACAGAAGATAACTAGAGGCATAATCTATGGTTATAAGTTTAAAGGGTTGATTTAAGGATTAATTTTTGAGGCCATTGATTCACCCCCCCTCTTAGTTATTACTAACATAAACCCTAGCATGGGGGAGGTTGAAACAAAGGTTCCCATAACCTCTCAAGTTCCTGTTGCAGAATAGGTTGTTTAGCACCAAGAAAAGGGAAAAGAAAAAGAAGCTAAGCATTTTAAATATGATAACCCTATTTCTTCTGCAGCTTGTACCTTCACAAATACTCCATCCGCCAAAACTCCTACAACTACTTCCTCCAAGAGAAAAAGATCTTCTCAAAAGTATCCTGGAGTTAAGTTAGATACCCCACCAATGAGAAGTGTTCGTTTGAACACCAAACAATTGGGGAAAATAGAAAACCTACAAGGAGTGGTCCAGGAAGTACTCCTAAGGTTCCCATTGAGGAACCATTATTTGAAGGGCCACAAGTAGGAAGTCCACTATAGGAAGTTCAAGATGAGATACAGAAGGATCATGTGGCCTTACATCCAGAGGAAACAAAACAAGCAGAGATTGGTGATGAGTCTCTTCTTGAGGAAGAAATATAGATGGATGATGACATTAGTGCCACTCCTGAGTAGACAACTAGACAAATGATCCAGTATACAAAGAAATATAGTATATAGTAGAAAAAGGACAAAAGGAAATAGGGAAGATACAATTAGAAGAGCAAAAAAAGGTAACTCTTTCCATTGACTATTATTATTAGATCCAGTATGAAAGAACACTATGGGAAGTAGAGAAAAGGAAACTAAAACAAGAAATAAATAGGCAAAAGCAGGAAGTGAAACATATAAAACATAGATTGAATTCAATTAGGGAATAAGTTCCTCAAATTATGGAATGTCGACCACCCCCAAGGGTGTATTCTTTATGCCTAAAGGAACGATTCCTTTTATTTAAACTAATGTGAATCATTGGGGATTTTAACCCTAATATCAATTCTCCACAAGAATTTGTGGAAGCATATGAGGGTGTCCCTAATTTCATTAAGAATCTCCTCTATGAGCTGTATGTGCACAACTATGTTGTTTCCTCTGATGTTGATTGGAATCCTTTGTTGTTTATTAGTGATGTAAATTTACCTGCATTAATATCATGGACACAAAATGAGATTAATTATGCATAACAACTGAGGAAGTACATAGAAAAGGAATTGTCAGTTACCCTACCTCTGAGGCCTGAGAATGGGGACCCAAAATATATGTATTATGACTGGTTGGAAATAGCTTATGGTTTTTGAGAAAAACAACACAAGGAAAGGATTCTTAGGAACAGAGAATAAATTTATGAAACTTTTGAGAATCTTACCTTACAAAAAGGGGAGAGGGAAACAAATGACATAATCCAGCGTTGGAAAAATTTAATAGTTACATTGAAAAAGGATGAACCTCATAGCCTTAATAACCTTAGGGAAGCCGTGCAACATGTCCAATGGTACATCCAGCTAGGAAGGTAGGTAAGACCATAAATGTGGCTCCCCCTTACATTCCAACCACCAATCCTCCTATGGACACTCTATAGCTGTGTCGATAATGAAATTAATGAGCCGTTGGAAGCAAGAAGAAAAAGAAAAATGGAGTGCAAAAATAGATTTTATTTGCACCTAACCAACACTAGTGGTGGAGACACTTCAGTAGGGGATCTTCGGCTACTTTCTTGAATCAGGAATGTATCTATGCCTGAGGACAGGCAATATTCTTCGTAGGAGGCATAGTGACGAGGCATTTATATGTCCTATTTTAGAGACCCTAGGATGAGTTTCTATCAGTACCCTTTCATGCGTTCTTATTATATTTTCTAAAAAATATATGCTCTTTATGTTATTATGTGGCATACAGCCACTAAGACATCTGTTATGATTTAATGCTTTTAAAATATACAAACACGTAGAAATTAGTGCTATATTACTTATGCAAATTTTATGGTTATGTTCTTATAAGTAATTGTTATTTTAACATGAATGAATGAATGTGTACTTAGTGGAGTATTTCTTTCGATGTCTTAAATTAACATTTAAGGTGTCGAGTATACATAGCAAGAGATGGGGTGATCAGGTGAATGCACCATGTACTGGATACCCCAACCCATTCCTATAGTAGACTCAACCGTTGGGAAATTAAATGCAACTCAAAGTAGCAGTTCCAATAGTACCAAGGTGGCAAGAGCTGGGAAAAGACTGAGTCACAAAATTATGAGTTCCTTTGAGGAAATCCAGGGTTGAAGTGGGAAGATAGACCTGTTCTTCCTCTGTCGTAATAGATCTTTCCTTCTTCATGGATGTCTTATGTTTTCCCACTTTCTAGTTTTCTAGCTTTCCAAATAAATGACTCTACCTTTTGTATAGTGTGAGTAGTTAGGATAATTAAATGTTTTTCTTTAAATAAGCCCCACTCCTACATGAGGAGGGCATTATCAATTAGCAGAATATAGTTTCACTCTGTTGTTTTATAATTTTTACATGAATCTTGTACTTTCTATTTTAATCAATAGCAAATGTGGTGGTGATATTTAGTTTAGTATAATTGAGTTTGGATACTCACCCAAGGGGGCCCACTTGGTGAGGAATTCGTATTAGTTAGAATCATTTGCATGTAGTTTCATTTTCCTGCATCTTGTTATCGTAATTATGGTGTTAACACAGTTCCTACAGCCAAAGCTGTAGGATAGTCTGCTACTCCCTGCAGCCAAAGCGACAGAACCGTTGAGACATCATAGTTGTGTTTTCAAGTCATTACATTCCTACAACACCTTTACTTATACATTCCCTTTCCAGTATTTTTTTCCTATAGAAATAGACTAGTTTCCCTTCCAATCAATTCATTTCCTGCAGCTATAGACTAGTTTCCCTTTCAAAATGATTTATTTCCTGCAGCCATAGCATGATTTGGGTGAAAATTTTGGTGCATATATCTTGCTGACCTGTTTCAAGTACTACATCCTTAGGTTGATAAATTAAATGCATTTTTATGAGGAGGATAGATGATCGGTAGTATGTCCAACCCCTGAGTCTTGGTGAAAGCCTATTTTTTGATTCCTTTAATAAAACCGATCAATGTTCACACCCTGTTCTCAAGCTTCCATTTTGGCATAGCTTGGGAGGGTGCTGGAAAATGTTAAGGAGTCTAGCTTTATGGAGTCTCTAAGGCATTTTCACCAAATCCATTTTGTGCATAGCCTGCAATCATTGTAATCCATGAGATCTCATCTTTTTGATGTATTTTGTCAAACAGTTTAGACACCTTTTGTATGGTTTTAAATTTTGTGTACATGTCTACTAGGACATTTTCAATGATGATTCTTGACAAAATTCCACATTGGGTTAGGGTTTTATGAATATCCATACCTATATTTAAAGCTATCATTTTTACAGAGGGTGGAAGGAGGCTGGAAGAAGTTTGGAGACTGGTTTTACACTTGCTAGTTGCATTTTCTTAAATATTTCTAAGGCCTTTTCAACACAAGTATTTTGTTTGTATCTTGCAATCATTGCATTCATGAGCTGATATCTGTACTAAGCATTTTTGTCAAACAATATGTGCACCTTATGTATGCATCTAAGGAAGCCATTTTTGTGCATATCCTGTAACCATTGTAGTCCATGAGGCACTACAACATTTGGGGTTGAATTTTGACCCCAATTTGCGACAGCACCACCATTTGTATGTGATTTTTGTGTTTTTTTTTTCAAGTGCCCCCGACACTGTCGTAATAGTGATGGTACAGTCATAATTGTGACACCCATGTGAATATAAACAAAAAAAAAAAGAAGAAGAAAAGCTCATTTCTAATTTACGGTGATCGCATACCATAGTGCACGTAGAGGGCATACTGTGGAAGCTGATTGGCATCTTGGTATATGGAAGCCAAGAATTGAAGTAGGCATTCAAGATTTGTCTTCTCATTAACTCAATTTCATTTTGATGGAATTTGTTGATTTAATGGAATAATATGAATGTTAATACTATAATTTTTTGCATCTTTGCATTTGGAATGCTTGATGATCCGTGAGATTTGAGAGCTAGGGCATCATTTTTATTACCTTCAAGCTGGCATTGTGTGAAGTGTTTGATCTCTCTTTATTTGTTTTTTTGTTTATATTCACTATGTGGTACTCCCCGGTTATGATCATTTCATGATAAATGTCTTGATGGCTCGTGGGCTGTAGGTTAGGGCATCATGCATTGTTTATTAGATCACTATTTAATACTAGCATTGTTTACATCTTTGCATATGGAATTCTTGATAACATGCGAGCTTTGAGAGCTAGGGAATCATTGCTATTACCTTCAAGGAATTGTGTGAAGTGTTTGATCTCTCTTTATTTTTTTTGTTGTTGATATTCACTATGTGGTACTTCCCATTTATGATCATTTTATGAGGAAATGTCTTGATGTCTCGTGGGCTACAAGCTAGGGCATCATGCATTATTTATGAGCTCATTGTTTAATACTGGCATTCATTTACATCTTTGCATTTGGAATGCTTGATGACCCGCGAGATTTGAGAGCTAGGGCACTATTGATATTACCTTCAAGGCATTGTGTGGAGTGTTTGATATCTCCTTATTTGTTTTTCTGTTGATATTCAGTATGTGGTACTCCCCATTTTTTCTTTTAGAAGTGTATGGCTTGACTATACACATGCATAATTGTAGATGAGGATCAATAGTAATAGGATGTCATTCATTGCTTAGATATTTTTGATCTAACCACCATCTCTCTTATCTTTGCAGGTTTTGGATCACACAGGGGCACATTGGATTCATAGCCTGGTCCAAAATTCATCACATCAGGCAATGTCTGGTACCCATATTATTTATGTTCATACTCAAAAAATATATGTACAGTTATAAAATTTCATGCCTTGAAATTTTATAACATAGTTCCTTAGCACAACTATCAAAATAGAATGGCAGTGGTGATTCAATGCATCTACAACCTCAATAGCATGGCACCATTGATCCAATACCGACAAATACATTACAAATGCCAAGCTAGTCACGGTCTCAATGAAATAAACAATGTATATATAAAATAATATATGGTGCACAACAAGAGCAAGCATGCAATGACAACAATAACATCATACATATATATGTATATATGTATATGTATATTTATATGTATATATGTATATATATGTATGTATATAAATATATGTATATAACAAACCAAGCTCATAACAGGGTCATGTGGTGCTCAAATGTTAGACTTAATAGAGTCGCCACCTCTCTCAAGGAAAATGTTGATTTCTGGTCTTCTGGATTCATTCTTCCAACAAAGTGCACTTTCAAAAAAAACTGATATAACTGTTCTCTGATCTGTGAAATCTGAAACTCTGGGTAATTTCACAATACTTATTGTGAGAAACTCTCCCTAGGAGAGTCACCAATATGTTTGTGCTCAAATCAACAGATTAGATTTCTTATGTACTTTCCAATCCAATGTTGGGAAACCCAAGTGATTTGGCCAGCTAACAAGTCACAACCAAGGCAAGGTTGGAAATTTTGCAATTCTGGCTCTATAGGGCCAAGGTTGGTAGGCCTATACCTTGGTTTATTCTTCAAGTCTTAAGCATTTTTATAGCAGATAGATTATTGTCCAAATCCTCTCTGAAGTATGGCAAAGGCACTTGAGAGAAATCAAACTGAACACAATATATTATAAACTGCAAGACTAAAAAAAAATTGAGTAATTGAAAGAATGTTTAGTAAATATGTATGTAAATTGAAGTGAACAGATGGATAAGATGTCACAAAAATGTAAACAATGAATTGAATAACCACAATCCAATAAATGATTTGATCAGTGCCTTATTTTATCATGGGAAATATATTCAAAATCATCCCAACCCTACGTACAACCTTAGAGATAGCTTATAAGAAACATATCACTTTAAAGGTGTTTCAATGAGCATGTATCTTAAGATAAATCCATAGCTATTTCAATTGTGTTTAAATTGTCAAATGAAAGACCAATTGATTGTGGCTATAATCAATTGAATTTAACCATGCAAGATGAAAAGACCAAATGAAAATAAATCTGTAAATTTAATCCAAAGTATACAACATCAAACTATCAATTTGAAGAAAATAAAAATATTTTATCTAAGGGACTAATCAAAAATGAATTTGAATCAATTCCCACAGATGAAAGAAAAAGCACTTATCTTTATTGATTTTGAAAAATGGTACATCCAGGACAATGCTATAGTTGTTGATCAAATCTATCCAATCTGAATAAAAATGATGATAATAATTTCTCTATATTGATCTTGGTATCCTTATTTATATAAAGTCCAAAGGATGTAAACAAGATTCAACTCAATACGTCTGTTCATAAATAAAACCTAATCCTTAGATCAATAACTGAACAATTACAGTTACATTTAAGGAATGATTAATCATCCTTGTCTAAAAATCAGTTATTGACCAAAAGGAATCAGAATAATGGTCACTAAAAAATCACTTGTGATTTGTTAGAGACAATTCAGAATAATGATTCTGTGTTAAGACATTATGGTACTTTGACCATACTTTCATCTATATATTTTTGCTTCTGATAATAGATATTATCTTTAGTATATTTAATAGCTTCGCTGACAAGAACCAGATCATTGACATTGTCAAATATCTTCAAACATTCTCCATCCTCATGAATACTCTGCCAAGAAAGTATGCATGTCTTTATCTTTCTCAATATTTCATGAAGATCACATTATCCTGTCAGCAGATGGATCCATGTTTCATCACCTTTGAAAATCTGCATGTGAACATCAATGATGTATCAAATAGTATATAAAATTCTAAGATATATAAAATATAATTAAAAGTATTAAAAAAAAAAAAAAAATCCATGTCACTTTGTCGCTCAAGATTTCTCCCCTTTGACCATCGAAGACACGTGTCAATATTGTGTAATGCCTTAAAGAATAAAATTCGTGCATCTCCCAATTGAGGGAACATGCTTATTGTTGATGATTTCTATATTTTAATAGTCGATCATGTTACCTTAGAGTCTATGGGTCCGGTACATGTGTTTCTCTATCATGAGGCCTTAATGGGTAAATATCCTATAACTTCTACTTTGAGGCATAATGCATGTCGTTGATCTTCATCAGACTCAACTGTAGATTAATCCTTGAACCCTAGTTAACAGTAGATTACCTTTTGATCTTGATTAAAACAACACCATTGATTAGACCCATTTTCTAAATGATGAGAGCTTTAGGAATCCGATTTTTAACATGTCTTATAAACTAACATGAATCCTCATCATCTTGTTCAACTTGATATCTTGTTCGACCAATCAAGTGTTGCCATATGTATCCTTGTTGACTCATCCTCAAACTTTGGTGGGCTCAGGACACGTGTCACTTTTTCATGTTCCCTGGAAGACTCAAGGTCATGCATCTTAGCTTTGAGGCATAGCACCCACCATAGATCTTGTTTGATGTTTAACTGCCAATTAACCTATCTCAACTTGTAACCCTAGTGGGGCCAGAACACATGGCATAAAATTGCAATCCCTCAATGGATAAAGAATCTGCATCTTCACTTAGCAGGATAACACCAACCATTGATCCTCACTGAAGTTTAACCATGGATCCTCCTTGCTTCATTGTTTATAAATGGTGGTTCTTGTACACGTGTTGGCACATCACGATGCCTTGAAGATTAAAGGTCATGCATCTCTAGCTTTGTGGAAACACGCCGACCGTAGATCTTCATTCTTTGCCACTTAGTCTTTAGTGGGGTTGGGACATGCATTGTTATGTATTGATGCCTCAATGGTTAAAAGATTTGTAGCTTGTCATTCGAGGGATTACACCAGCCGTAGGATGTAGTTTTATTTGTACGATGATTACTTTTCTTGTCAGCCAAGATCTCATCTAGTACGTGGAAATTATTCATGATTCCCCTATGGGTAAAGGACATCCAAATTTTTATCATGACATTACAATGAACATTGATTAACTGTACATCTGTGCAAAGAATAAAATAACAAAAAGCCCGCAAAAAATATAGACAATGACTAGAAATATGAATATGAAAGCTGAGAAATATTAGAGTTAGATAATAGTATAATTTATGAAATAAAAACCATGAAATATTGTAAATCATAATGATAAAGGTGTAAAATATACTTCCCTAAGCTGTATAGATTTGTAAATTTAACTTGCAAATCTGGGTTCCACCAGCGCCCACGGAAGAAGACAGAAAGATTGCTTTCAAGCAAGGCTATAAAGTCATGGTTGAATGCCTACGCCAAGCTTCCTATGGCCAAACCTAATAGTCTAATGCATCGGTTCACACATAGGTAAGTACGCCAAATAAAAATTATTTCAGATTGAATACTTGAGCGATAATCTATTTGATGTTTATTTCGAACATAAATTGACTATTTTTTATTTTAAAAAGAAAACAATGATAGCAATGTGCATGACATTGCATTGTAGCCTTCTAATCCTCACATAGATCATCCACCTTATGAAGATCCTGATGTGCATCATAGTGATGGAGGTATTCATTTGCTATTGAAAATTAATTATGTAATTTTTAATACAATTTAACATCTTAAATTGAAATTGGTGTAACCTTTCTTGTGTACATTTTAGAGCATGCAGAACATCATGGTGAATGAGTGGAGGATGGTCTAAGTGTTCATCATATTCAAGATGATGTGGCACTATCAGGTAAAGAAAACCTCTGTTATGTTATTTTAATATTTTTTGATGTTGTCACGCAGTGTTTTAAGTTTGGTAAGCGGCCCAGCTTTGTTTGTAAGCAGCTCTTCAATGATTTTACGCGGTGTTTTTCTGATCAAAAATAATTTTTTCAATTTTAATAATGATTCTATGTTAAGACATTATGGTACTTTGACCATACTTTCATCTATATATTTTTTCTTTTGATAATAGATATTATCTTTAGTATATTTAATAGCTTCGCTGACAAGAACCAGATCATCGACATTGTCGACTATCTTCAAACATTCTCCATCCTCATGAATACTCTGCCAGGAAAGTACGCATGTCTTTATCTTTCTCAATATTTCATGAAGATCACATTATCTTGTCAGCAGATGGATCCATGTTTCATCACCTTTGAAACTCTGCATGTGAACATCAACGATGTATCAAATAGTATATAAAATTCTAAGAGATATAAAATATAATTAAAAGTATTAAAACAAAATAAATAAATCCATGTCACATTGTCGCTCAAGATTTCTCCCCTTTTGACCGTCGAAGACATGTGTCAATATTGTGTAATGCCTTAAAGAATAAAATTCATGCATCTCCCAATTGAGGGAACGTGCTTATTGTTGATGATTTATGTATTTTAATAGTCGATCATGTTACCTTAGAGTCTATGGGTCCGGTACATGTGTTTCTCTATCGTGAGGCCTTAATGGGTAGATATCCTACAACTTCTACTTTGAGGCATAATGCATGTCGTTGATCTTCATCAGACTCAACTGTAGATTAATCCTTGAACCCTAGTTAATAGTAGATTACCTTTTGATCTTGATTAAAACAACACCATTGATTAGACCCATTTGCTAAATGATGAGAGCTTTAGGAATCCAATTTTTAACCTGTCTTATAAACTAACATGAATCCTCATCATCTTGTTCAACTTGATATCTTGTTCGACCAATCAAGTGTTTCCATATGTATCCTTGTTGACTCATCCTCAAACTTCGGTGGGCTTAGGTTACGTGTCACTTTGTCACATTCCCTGGAAGACTCAAGGTCATGCATCTTAGCTTTGAGGCATAGCACCCACCATAGATCTTGTTTGATGTTTAACTGCCAATTAACCTATCTCAACTTGTACCCCTAGTGGGGCCAGAACACATGGCATCAAATTGAAATCCCTCAATGGATAAAGAATCTGCATCTTCACTTAGCAGGATAACACCAACCATTGATCCTCACTGAAATTTAACCATGGATCCTCCTTGCTTCATTGTTTATAAAAGGTGGTTCTTGTACATGTGTTGGCACATCACGATACCTTGAAGATTAAAGGTCATGCATCTCTGGCTTTGTGGAAACACGCCGACCGTAGATCTTCATTCTTTTCCACTTAGTCTTCAGTGGGGTTGGGACATGCATTGTTATGTATTGATGCCTCAATGGTTAAAAGATTTGTAGCTTTTCATTCGAGGGATTACGCCAGCCGTAGGATGTAGTTTTATTTGTACAATGATTACTTTTCTTGTCAGCCAAGATCTCATCTAGTACATGGAAATTATTCATGATTCCCCTATGGGTAAAGGACATCCAATTTTTTATCATGACATTACAACGAATGTTGATTAACTTTAATCTTTAACTGTAGATCTGTGCAAAGAATAAAATAACAAAAAGCCCACGGAAAATATAGACAATGACTAGAAATATAAATATGAAAGCTGAGAAATATTAGAGTTAGACAATAGTATAATTTATGAAATAAAAACCATGAAATATTGTAAATCATAATGATAAAAGTGTAAAATATACTTCCCTAAGCTGTATAGATTTGTAAATTTAACTTGCAAATCTGGGTTCCACCAGCGCCCACGGAAGAAGATAGAAAGATTGATTTCAAGCAAGGCTATAAAGTCATGGTTGAATGCCTACGCCAAGCTTCCTATGGCCAAACCTAATAGTCTAATGCATCGGTTCACACACAGGTAAGTAGGCCAAATAAAAATTATTTCAAATTGAATACTTGAGCGATAATCTATTTGATGTTTATTTTGAACATAAATTGACTATTTTTTGTTTTAAAAAGAAAACAATGATAGCAATGTGCATGACATTGCAATGCAGCCTTCTAATCCTCACATAGAACATCCACATGATGAAGATCCTGATGTGCATCACAGTGATGGAGGTATTCATTTGCTATTGAAAATTAATTGTGTAATTTTTAATACAATTTAACATCTTAAATTAATATTGGTGTAACCTTTCTTGTGTACATTTTAGAGCATGCAGAACATCATGGTGAATGAGTGGAGGATGATCTAAGTGTTCATGATATTCAAGATGATGTGGCACTATCAGGTAAAGAAAACCTCTGTTATGTTATTTTAATATTTTTTTTGATCGCTTGTTATGTTCTTTTAATTAATGAAATACTTATAACACTAATATAAAATGTTGTGAATTTAACCCATTTAGTTGTTATTGCAACGGACCCCCCTTTGGCACACCAGTGTCCTCCTACATACAAGAGGAGGCATTTATTGAGATCACAAGAAGAAGAGGAGGGAAATGACGAAGATATTGATGCTTGACTTAGCTGTTACATTCAAAAATCAAAGAAAAAATAAAAAAATAAATGATTGCAATAAACCTTTTTTGATAATGAAATAACATTGTCTTAATGAATGTAATTTTGTGCTACTAAATATTAATGAATTATTGATGAATGTCCAATTATTGATATATATTAGGTGTTATTGAATGTTATGTGATTATAATGGTTGAATGTTATAATTCATAAATGGATGAACGAATGAATGAATGAATGTTAGATGTTAATGGGAAATTTAGAGTTATGTTAGGGGGTGGGGCCAAATGAGCTTCCACCTTCACGTGGTTTGCCTTGTTAAGTAGAGAATATTAAACTATTCTCAAAACCAAGTAAAGCTCAATCTAAACCAATGTAGATTCGATTCTCAAACACACCTACTTGTCCTATTCCACATGCATTCAATGGTCAAACACACCTACTAGTCCTATTCCATTGTCAATATGCAACTTTATGATTGTCCCTGTCCTATTCAAGACTTTCCTATTTTAATATTTTCTTCTTATTGCTTTATTTGGAATTTTGTACAACATCTTTCAATATCCTTCACGAGATACACTAGAATTTCTATGCCGAAGGAGCACTATTATTACTCCTTGTACATGACTGTCCTCACTTTGATGTCTATTATCTCTGCATGAATGCTTCTCTGTTACATATATGTTTCTTTGATAATGAGATAGATATTTCCATTTTTAATGTTTCTTCTATTGTTTTCCATTTCACCTCAATTCCTTGACACCATTAAATTTCTCCAGCATCTTCATCTTATGCAACTATTACTTTTGCCACCAAGTAAAATGAGCTTTGATCCTTTAAAAGGAATAACCACACCAATGCTTTGATTTCACTATTCTGACATCTAAGTTGGGTTACAGTAGAGATAAGGCAGTCCACCTCATTCCTTTGCTATTGTTAGCATACCTTTTGGTTCTTTACATTTTCTCCTACACTCTAGATGAAGGTGGGTTGTTTTCGTAAATTATATTTTTCACTTTCAACATTAACACCTTTTGAATATTTTTGTGTGTAGCATACTGGTAATCACAATATTATTTTTCATTCATTTATACTGTACACTTCAAAAACTAACCTTCTGGTGTAATACCTACTCCTTAGTCTACCTTTATGTTTTAGTTTTCGAACTCTTTTAGGCCTTTTCATGTATGTGTGGGTTATTACAGTTGGTTTTGAGGATAATCATGTATTACTTTTTATTATGTCATTGATCCATTGTTTAGTTGTATTATATCATTTATTTGCATGTGATTTGTAGTTGTTTTATGATGATTATGTATATGTTATGATGTCATTTTGATTATGGTTTTCTAACAATACTGACCCTATATCTGTATGCACATGGATGATTTGTATGTTTTGCATTACTGCTTGACGTGTTTGGTATGGTATGGGACAAAGTCATAGTTACTTGCTTCGATGAGATCCACACAATAAACTAGTCTCAACCATTGTTTTCAATATTATATGTATGTATTTATTCATCTTTGTGATGACAGGTTTGCAGGTACCGAGCTACGTCTTCCCTAAATTGGTAGGAGTGAGCGTGCTCTATTGCAATATCTCAATGGTAAGAGAGGAGAGATAGTAGTCAAACCCAAAACCTTCACCTAATCCTATTGTCCTAAGTATTGGACGAGTATCAGTTTGTCTACCCTATCCAAATTCGTCTAGTTGACATGAATTTGTGGATCCTATCCTTGTCTGTATTTGAGTTGATTTTGGTTGATTTCAGTTGAGTGTTTTGATATTGTGTGATTTATCATGTTAATTGTGAGATTGATTATTGTTGGAATTAATTATTAAATATAGGGTATTTAATTAATTGAAAATTAAGTAAATACCTATGTTTAATTGGGAAATTAATTATAGTGCAATTATTGAATATTGGGATTTAATTAAATATTTAAATTGAAATTTGAGTTATATTAGCTTTTATAATTATTAAATAATTAAATATTTAATTGCATGAATAAAAGTGTGCTTTAAATATTTAATCTATTTAATATAATATTTAATTAATTACATGTGCAAGATAATTATTGAAATTGAAGTTTGAATTCAAAAGGCAAGTTGGTTTAATAAGTCAAAGTTGAGTTATGCAATTAAATAGATATTTTTAATTAATAATTAGGATTTTATTTCATACTTGAAAGTTGAGTTAACTAAGTTAACTAGAGTGTCTATTTTGG
Organism: Thuja plicata; assembly: GCA_018584345.1. NCBI lineage: Eukaryota > Viridiplantae > Streptophyta > Pinopsida > Cupressales > Cupressaceae > Thuja > Thuja plicata. The sequence continues at coordinate 2,475,612 of MU225246.1, forward strand.
GGGGATTTTCTTGAAAGGTGGAAGTTGATTCTCTTTAGGAGAATTCTCTTCTCATTTGGTCATAACAGGTTTTTGGAGAAGGATTTTGGAGAGGAGAAATTTTGTGAGAGCATTTGTGTATTCTTGCTATTTTGTGTTTTGTGTGTGATTGGAGGCTTGGAGGAATTGAGGAGATCCTTTCTGTGGGGCTTCGTGGTTTCGGATCTACAATTGGATTCGTATTCGGGGGCTTTGGGATTCTCCATCTTCTCAAAGGGCTTCTTCATCAATTTTATGTATATATATATGTATATGTATATAACAAACTAAGCTCATAACAGGGTCATGTGGTGCTCAAACAGTGAGCTCATAAACAATGCATGATGCCCTAGCTTGCAGCCCACGAGCCACCAAGATATTTTGTCATGAAATGATCATAAACAGGGAGTACCACATAGTGAATATCAACAACAAAACAAATAAAGAGAGTTCAAACACTGCATGCTATCAAAATAGAATGGAAGTGGTGATTCAATGCATCTACAACCTCAATAGAATGACACCATTGATCCAAAAACAGAAAATACATTACAAATGCCAAGCTACTCATGGTCTCAATGAAATAAATAGTGTATATATAAAACAATATATGGGGCACAACAATAGCAAGCATGCAATGACAACAATAAAATCATACATATATATGTATATATGTATATATGTATATACATATATATATGTATATATATGTATGTATATATGTATATGTATATAAAAAACCAAGCTCATAATAGGGTCATGTGGTGCTCAAATAGTGAGCTTATAAACAATGCATGATGCCCTAGCTTGCAGCCCATAAGCCATCAAGACATATCCTTATGAAATGATCATAAACGGGGAGTACCACATAGTGAATATCAACAACAAAACAAATAAAGAGAGATCAAACATTGCATGCTATCAAAATAGAATGGCAATGGTGATTCAATGCATCTACAACCTCAACAACATGGCACCATTGATCCAATAACAAGAAATACATTACAAATGCCAAGCTAGTCATAGTCTCAATGAAATAAACAGTGTATATATAAAAAAAATATATGAAAAGATTCCAGTTACTATAATTCCATTTGTCATAGAGTCCTACTATGCTGTGTATGTTTCTTAAAGGAATTAGTCCTCTGAGAGCATTGATTTTCTCTTCAACCCATGTAGCTTCTATTGTCAAAAATTTATAATTCTATCTAGGCACCATGAGTCTAAAGGCCTACCACTTTGTTGACAATGACTGGAAATAAACTCTAACTACTACAGCTATACATTGGCTATTTATCCTTCTTTTTACTGAGAATTTTCATTGCAACATCAATCTCTTCATCTTTTTATGATTATAATTATTCAAGCAAATTAAAATACCTATTATTTTTGTGGCTATTATGGTGATAGGTTAAAGCATCTATAATATTGAATAATTTTCTTGTATTGAATACTTTGAATCACATTGAATACTATTTTTTTTCATGTGTAAGGTTGCAGAGAAATTTTTGTGTTAGGCATGGGTTTATTACACTCAGATTTTAAATAGCATTTAGCTGCATTATAACTCTTAAAGATGTAGTTAGTATTACACTTAGGAAATAGCTATTTTCTTTTAATTTATGTATTATGCATCTAATAGTCGTGTTAGATTCCATTCTGAGTTCTTTCACCCTAATGTTCTATTTTATTGGTTCATTTCATTTCCCTATCTGACTGCCAAACTATAGGATCCTGTCAATATTACTGAAATTCTATATATTGACTACAAATCTACCTAACTTGTTGCTCCAAAAACTCTCCCTTGTTTTGTATTATCTTCAGAATGATCAACATTGTATTTATCAAGTTAAATATTAAATATTGTTGTTGTTACATGATTGATATAATTTGTAACCTACTCAGCAATATATCTTATTAATCTTGATTCACCCTGCGAATGCCACATAAACAAACGCACTATATTCTCCACCTATTATCCCTGTGTTAACCGATTTTTTGTTCATTCACCTACACATATACTATATTTATTATTATCTGGTAAGAGTAGTTCATTTTTTTAATTTCCACTTTTCTAGACTATCCCAACCTCAATTTATGGAAGCTTTTTCAGCAATTAATATTCATAGATTTACTTCTATCTGCAATTCTTATTATGAATGATGAAAACACAATGATCTATGAAGTTCTCCATGTGAATTATTTCTATTTGTGTGTGGATGGTGACTATTGTCTACTTTTGATCCTAATACATGTGCAAATTTGCCATTGTAGTGCATTGGGTAATTTTCCGCAGTCTTCATTTATTTGTTTATTTGAAAATTACCAGTCTATTTATCACAAGACAATCTGTATCATTATGTTCTCAATGGTTAGAGAAATGAATCAATCTCCTTCAAGTTTTCAATTAATAGCTTTTTCCCAAATCACTTAAATTGGCATGGATCTGTTAGACCTCGGTGTGCCATGCTTGCCAATCCAATCAAAGTGAAGCCAAGTGCTACCATATAAAGCATATTGTGGAGATTACTATTGCAATCATGTAATGTCCCCATTTGATCCCTAAATCAATTTGACCAATGTCATGCTCCAAAACTGACCTTAGAAAGACAGCTAACCAAATCATGAGAAATTGTCTTATGAACAATATTTAAGAAAAATGAGCAGGAAATATGGTAATTGTCCAAGGAATGGAAATCCAAGGATGTGTATTATCTTAATTAGTTAGTAATCGAATTCTTGTCCAAGGGAGGAATGAAAAAAGTTGATCTTAGGAAGGAGGTTAGAAGATAGTCTTGCATGCCTGTTGGGATGTTAATGAAGAAATCATGATTATAATATCAAATTCAGATCCATGGTAGTCCGAAAGTAATGTCACAATAGAGAAAAATAACAGTGTAAACAAATAGAAGTAAAAAGATCTTCCAGAAGTAGGACTAAGAGATAAAATTATTGTCCAAGGGAGGAATGAAACAAGTTTATCTTAGGCAGGAGGTCATCTCATATTCATCGTTATCCAAGAAGAAAATAAGCAGATCGATCAACACATTCCATTAAATATAATATTTTCACTATTAAGGAATAGAACTAACAGTTTGAATGGATTATTTAATCACATTATTAGGTTAGTTATGTGATAAAGAAAGGTACATGCTAGAAGAGATACAACTTCTTACCTCATGCCCATTTGTTGGGTATTAAAGGAGGTTATGGTTGCACCAAGGGGGCATGGAAATTGATTTTATATACTTATTCTATTCGGGCAGTGCCCCCAAGAAGCCTTATAAATCTGAGTAAGAGGGGGTATCAACTTGCCCGATTATAAGGTGAAGGACACATAATCATAAAGTTAATATTCAGACACAACAAGAGTATAAAGATCTAATCACAAGTGGCTATCTGATTGAGGCATATTCAGAAACAATGATTACTTATTCTTATCAATCTTCCATATTCAAACCAGTAATAATATCAAACTTATTTATTTCAAACAAAACTTCAGCATTCATGTCAGAAGCATGGCATTGTTATAAATTTTACTTTTCCTTCTTCTATTCATATATAAGTGATCAATAGTCAAACTATTGTTTAAGTTAGAACCATTGAAGGGGACAAACTTGAAGATTGTGCAACTAACCTCCAAATGAAGAGACAATGAGAAGTCAAAGTGCTATAGGAAGAGTTAAGTATCAGTCAATTGGAAGATAATGTAAGCATGAGTGTTATGTAAAGAGGCTAGTGGGAAGTCTAGGAAAATTATGTCAATCTTTAGAAGTCTAAGTGGCAATGTTAATAAGCAGACCAAGGGTACTTATAAGCATGCATGATAGTCATTAAATGTAAAAGAATCACAAAGACATGAAGATGACATTCCTTAGAAAATAAATTATGGCAGGGGTTAGAAGATAGTCTTGCAGGCCTGTTGGGATGTTAATGAAGAAATCATGATTATAATGTTAAATTCAGATCCATGGAAATCCGAAAGGAATGTCACAATAGAGAAAAAAAATAGTGTAGACAAATAGAAGTAAAAATATCTTCCAGAAGTAGCACTGAGAGAGAAAATTGTTGTCAAGAGGAAAATAACATGACAGTCCTATGGAGTTAAAATCAATTGCACAACAATCAAACTTACTGCCCTCCACATGTCCAAGTGTAAAAGGGAAAATAATCTTATGACAGTGCAAAATATTTCACAGAGACAAAAAGGACAGACACTTGGTAATGAAAAAAAAAAAGAGAAAGAACAACACTTAATAAGATGTGAATGAGTTGAAGAAAACCCAAGACAGTGAAATAAAGACAAATCACATCAACTAAAAATGACATTGGATTCATAAGGAAATTAAGAAGAATACTCATTCAATATAATATCATTTCAATCAATTCAATTCTTCATGGCCTACTATCTAGGATTTTATGAGAAGTGGACCAGTACAATCCCTACTTTACCAATCAGAAAAAACTATGAACAAATTTGACTATTCCTTCATGAACATTATATTATATAAACCATTAATTAACTAAAACATTATAAAAATTATGAATAACATGCACTAGTGATGTCAAGAACTAGGAAGAAATCTATATAATTATAGTAACTAGAATCATTTTCTGATGACTGGGGTGTACCTCATCAAATGATCATAAACGGTGAGTACCACATAGTGAATATCAACAACAAAACAAATAAAGAGAGATCATACACTGCATGCTATCAAAATAGAATGGCAGTGGTGATTCAAGGCATCTACAACCTTAACAACATGGCAACATTGATCCAATAACAGAAAATACATTACAAATTTCAAGCTAGTCACGGTCTTAATGAAATAAACAATATATATATATATAAAACAATATATGGCGCACAACAATAGCAAGCATGCAATGACATCAATAACACACACACACACACACACACATATATATGTATGTATGTATGTATGTATGTATATATATATGTATGTATATATATATGTATGTATACATACATATATATACATACATATATATATATATACATACATATATATATGTATATATATATGTATATATATATATACATATATATACATATACATATATATATACAT
>MU225246.1:2501201-2523990 GCA_018584345.1 Thuja plicata
ACCTATTAATCCTACCCTAAAGCCTACCCTATTCCTACCCTACTCCCATCACCTCATTTCCTAAGTATGCTTCCACACCTAACTATCCTCTAACCATGTTTAATGGGTGATTCCTAACCTTTTTAAGCCTAATGGAATGCTCACCCACATGGGGAATTTCTCTCCAAAATGGGCACCCATTCCTCTTTAATTCCCTCTTACAACTTTGTCTCCTCTTTTGAAATATTGAGCTACTCAATATTAATGCCAATTTTGACTTAAAATTGGCCATCTTTTCAAATCCATGTGTCTCCTATGTGGCTCTTATGTGGATGCCAAATGGGTGCCACTTCATCCAAGCCTCTTCCTCTCTCCAAAAAACTCTATAGATAGAGGCCTTCTCCTCTCATATTTTCATCTCTCAATTTGCATTGTTATCATGCTAGAATTGCTTTAGAATTTCATAGTTATTTTCATGCTAATGTTCTTAGTTTCTATTTTTTATGTTTTTCATACTTAAATTCACTTAGAAATCACATGCTAGGTTTCAATTTGGTAAATGAATCATGTTCTCATTTCATATCATAGTTCTTGCATCATAGCTTTTAATCTCATATATCACTTTGAGCATCAACTTTAGAAAGGATTTAAGACTAGTTTTCCATACTAGTTCTTGAATTTCTCCTTTGATTCCAAGCTTGCATTCCATAGTTGCATTGCCATGGGGATCCATAGAATTTTGTGTGTTTGAGAGAGCACACCTACATACAATCTAAAAGAGAAAATCAAAATGAGTAGAATAGGGTGCATTCTTACTTATTTTTAAGATCTATCTGATGTTATTTGGTATTCTTTGTTGTTTATTTGATCTCTTACATGTTTTTGAAATGATTTATGTGCTAACCCACTAATGTTTGCATATTTGAGCTTGCTCCCAACAGATTGAAGAATTCCTCATACACATTCTGGCACGCCCAGTGAGACCCACGTCCCTAAAATTTCTCACTTCTTGTCTTAATTATATACAAATTTCACCCAGAACACAAATCAGTGTCTGTGTTTCATGCAAAGGCATTTTTGCAAATGTTGATTCTCACTAAACTATTGTTCAGCATCTGCATTGAACCAGTGTCTCCACCTGGAAGAGCTAGTTTAAGACTTTGCAAACACAACCTTTTGATTTATCAAGATTTCTAGTTTTCCTACTGGTTTTTGGCATATTATCATTCTATTTTTTAGCAAAGATTCATTTTACAAGCAGAGATTATGCTGAATTTTCATTAGGGAAAATACATTTTGATAATAGTTCAAAGAACACTAGCTTTCAAGTTGTGTTAATACTCTCTAAATGGCTAAATTTTATCTAACTAAAGACTAGAAAAGAGAAAAGTGACTTTAGTTGCTGTTTTTTTGTGTTTGTAGGTACATCGACGTCTGCGTAAACACTAGTTCATGAACCAGCATCTGCGATTCACAAACCAGCATCTACGCCCCGCATTAGTGTTTGGGATCTGTAAACCAGCATCTCTAACTGGTATAACATCTCTCCAGTTTTTTTGTATTTTTAGCCTGTTTTCCACTCTCTTTCATTTTTAGGCAAAAACTAGAATCAGTATTTGTACCCTGAATAGGTGTCTGCACTCTGTTTAAGTTGGATTTATCATATGCTAACAATTGTTAAGTGTTTCTTATGTTTTTAACGCTTGCCAAAGGTTAAACTTGAAACTACTAACTGATTGTTTTGCACCACCGCTTGTCAAAGACGTAAATTCAAAATTACTCACATTTGTCTTACAGGTTGCCTCGGATCTACATCGACCAAATGATCATGTTTTCATTAATATTTTTTAGGCACCTATATTAATTAGTTAGATTTTTTTGGTTAATCCTAAGTGAGTGTTAGGGGATTATGCTCTCTTCCCTTTTGGGAAGATCAAAAACCTAGAGACACTTACTTAGTGTTGAACAATTAAATCTTTTGGAAAGAACAAAGCATGTCTTGCATGTTTTTGGAGAAAATGATATTGGATAGGAGAGTGTGCTCTTTTACCCTTGTGCAAAAATTAGAAATCTAGACTCCTTTTTGTCACCAATCCAAGTTACTATGAATCCTTTAATTGGGCCTGTTGGTTGAGGAAAAAATCTCCTGGGAATGACCCACGTGAGAACGAGGTGTAAGCCACACCACTCTAACTCACGTTAATCAAATTTACTCCTTGGGGTTAAAGCCTCGGGATTCGGTTGGCATTTGAGCTTATACTCGGCTCTCATCTAACTTAAGTGTGGCCTCGCAGTCTCAATCACGTTTACATGACCACTTTCATCAAGACACTCTATGGGGCTATACGCCTGAATTGTGCTTGCACGGACATAGAGGATACAATCAAACAGAGAACTGTACTAAACACTCTAGGCTTAGAAGCTACCTGGAACACCCCCAAAAGGTGATAATGCTTGTGCAAGGAAGATAGTAACTTCCCCAAGATCACTCATACATTTGTGCCACCCTGAGCGTTTGGAACTAGATAATATGGTGTCATGAATAGAGCCATTGCATGCTTGGTGAAGGTCATATTCTAATTAGCTCTTGTGTGTGTGCTTAAGCTTACGAGCAAGTATTTTTATGCTATGCCAATTCCTTAGGTAGATTTTGTGCTTGAAGTGTTTGAAGAAATTGACAAATCCAAAACACAAACAGAATATCCAACATTCAAATTTGTCACATGCTTGTATCCTTCAAGATTTCTTTATCCCTTGTCGGATTATTTTCAGACACATACTTGTTATTTTCCAGTTTGATTATGTTGAAATTGGTTCTTGCCATAGAACAAACCTATTGAAAAATTAGAACACGATCAAGTTTTTTTGCCAGATTATCAAAATAAACATCCTTTTGCAAAACATTTTGGTCTTTTATGAGATATGTCCTAAAAACCTCAAACTATTCATCCAAGATCAAATCTACTTATAGGACATGACCGATTCTAAGAAACATAAGAAGGTGAAAACTCCATTACCACCTTTGCAAAGAGAATAGAAAAACACAACCCGAGAGGCTACCAAGTACCAACACATTGTCAATTCCGTCAAGCAAGAAATCCATAAATGAGAACAATTTGAAAAAGTGATTTACAACAAGGTTTCTTGTTTCATGGGCAAATATCATCTAAACTCCACTTTTGTTGGATTTGAACAATATCACTAGTCGGTTTACCACAACAAACACAAATTCCTCCTCTTCTTAAGCTCACTTAGCTTGCATTTTAGGACCTCCCTTAAGTTGTCATCTTTAGAAGCACATCACACACTCATCATAGCATGATCTTGCATTAGTCAAATCAATCCTAATCAACCTAGCATCATCCTAATTGTCATCCAAAGCATCCTTAATCACACCCCTCACTTGGTATTGCATACCCTTTTGAGTTGCTAAAACCTACATCTTAAATCAAACCCCATCCTCGAATGTCCTTAAACTAAGCATTGTTTTAGGATAATCCCCTTTGTCTTTTGCAACCTCATCACCTTGATCAAAAGGTTGGTTCACATTAACAAAGAATCTTGTCCGCTGAAGACCACAAGTTTTTCCTAGGTAGACAATCACATCCACTTGATCCTACACTAGGGAAAGAAACCCTTAATCCTTGCATACATCAAGTCATCCTTAATCCATAGGAGCACATCCATCATCTTAAGCACATCCTAATCCTAGTATCATCATCCTTATTTTCCTAGGTGCATCTTTACATATATCTTGCATCTCATATTCCTTTAGGATAATCATTTCATGCCACCTATCACATGAGCCACTAAGAAGAGGAGGAACATGGATCCTAATCTTGCTACTAGCTCATCTAATCCTATGACTGACAATACCAACACCTTGGTCACTTATGCACCTCAGCCCAATGATCAAATTGAACATATCTAGGTAGATACTAATGAAACTCCCACTCTAAGAATCATGGAAACATTTATCAACCATTCAGTACTTGTCCACATGGTAAACACCATGAGTGGATGCAATAGAAACCAGGTGCTCTTGGACATCCAACAACAAGGACTTCAACTTCCACCTTGGATTATACCCACACTTGTCACATGACCTATGGTACCTCTAGGGGAACATCCTTATCCCACTAGAAATAAATTTTTTGATCCTCTTCAATGAGCCCTACAAGTGCGAACTCTTCTTGTGCAAGTGGTTCATCCCTCCATTCCACCTTCCATCATACACACAACACCCTCACCTACCCTAGGAGCCCCGCTTCTTGATGCCACATCAGCACCACAAACAATTCCCCCCATCACTATGCAAGTACCTCCACAAGCCATGATCGCTCCTCTTTCGCAAGAAATCCCAACATTCATTGCAAACTATCCACCACCACCAGTCAACACATAGCAAACCACTATTCCACCCATTCCTACTCAACCCATTCAAAGTGCTACAACCAGCTCACAACATCAAAGCACCCAAGTCTCCATGCCTATTCTTCCTTTATTCACCATAGGCATGCCACCTACTAACGCCTATAACCAACCCTTATTTCCACAAGGGTCCACTTTTCCCGCTCCACCAGTAGTACAATCACAATGAATGCCAGTAGTTCCACCTCAAACATTGTTCAACCCAAATCCCCCCATACTGCAACCATCCATGAATCCCTTCGTCGTACCCCAAATTCCCATCCAACCTATCCAACAATAGCAACAGCAACCTATCCAACAACAACCTATCCAATAGTAGCAACAGTAACCTATCCAATAGCAACCTATCCAACAGTAGCAACAACAACCTATTTAGCAGCAAAAATCCATCCTGCAACCATCCCAACAACAATAATTGCAGCAAAAAATCACCAACTCATTCACATCCCAAGCGCAACAACACCCAATCAACCCCTTCACAGTTGCACAGCCCACTATCCAAACTACACAGCAGCCGCAACCACAAATGCGGGGTGCAAATCCCTTCATGGCACAACCACTACAATAGTTTGCTAATCCTTTTACACAACCCATGCAACAATAGAAAAATCATTCCACCAACTATATAGCTATGCCATCTTCCACTACATCATAAACAATTCCCCCTCTACAACAAGTTCTCACTGGGGGCATTCCGCTGGAAAAAAACTATGCAGGTGCGCAACAAGTTCATCCCACTTATCCGATGCCGCAACAAATACAAGCATATTTTCAGCAGTTGCAACAATCTTATCAAGCGCCAACACCTCCACCACTGCAGTATTCCACTCAACCTCATCTTCCACCATAGCAACTCGTATATGTTGACCAGAAACCACCCTACCAAACACCACAATATCCCCCACAGAATCCTCCATACTCACCATTCGATCCATATCAGGCACAAGGAAATCCTACAATCACGATCAACAATCCTCCCCTGCAAATCAATCATGAATGGGAGGAAATGAAGAATGCCCTAAAGGAGCTAAAAGTTGGGACAAAAGCTAGAACATTCAAGTTTGAGGAAGTGTGTCTGTATCTGTTTGACCGATCCATCACTACTATACCCTTCCCCAAACACTTTGAGACCCAAAAATTTGATAAATATCAGGGGAAGGGCAACCCTGTGGGTCATGTAAAAGAATTATACATGGCTTATCAAGAAGTGGCCTATAGCGATAAATTCCTCATGAGACTATTTCCCAAAAGCTTGGGAGGCACTACTCTTGAATGGTTCTACAAAATCCCTTATGGCACAATCTCTACTTTAGCAGAATTATCTAAAAAGTTTGTGGCCCAATACGCACATAATGTCGAAAATGAACTCTCACTCCTTGACCTATGCAATTCCAAACAAAAGGGAGGAGAAAGCCTGGCTGATTATCTTCAGCGCTGGCAAGGGCTTACCACAAGGTTGTCTTACCAACCACCAGAGCAACATCTTATCAAAATCTTCATTAACAACCTTCATCCTAAGCTTTCCTATCACATGTGCATGAACTGTATACAAACTTATCACAACATCAGAATCAAGGGTATGGACCTTGAACAAGGTCTCATAGAAGAAGGTACCATTAAGCACTACAAAGAATCCCAGCCTGACAAACATAACAATGATCGATCACGATACTAAAAAAAGAACAAAAATACGGTAACAAATGGAGCCACTAACACCAGACATGTTCAAGTTGTGGTAGCTAGTCCTAATGCGCTTACCCAAACTTATCAGCAAGAACCACCAATGTACCCTCAACCTCCTCCCGTGTATCAACAACCCATTCCCACATATCCTCAACTAACATATCAGCAAAACATGCGCTCGCAAGGTGTGCCTATCTATCCTCCTCCAAGGACATCATATCAACACAACTACCAAGGTCCTATGAATCAAACAAATGCTATATCACTCCCACATGGACAACAAAGACCTCACACTTTGAATATGCCACACCGCACATTTACCCCTTTGGGTGAACCTATAGACGTCATCTTCCACAAGTTGGTCCAAGCTAATCAAGTCATGTATCCTAAAACACAGCCATTTGATGACTCAACTCCTAAGCCAGCTTGGTATAAAGACAATGAGTACTGTGAATACCACCATGTTAAGGGACACGCCACTCTCAAATACATGAAGCTGAAACACTATATTCAGGATCTCATTGACCGCAAGGAGGTCAAAGTAGACTCTCTTTCCCAATCATTGCCAAACACAGGCCTAAAAATTTATCAAAATGCATTGCCTAAACAAACTTCTGGTACAGGCCCAGGCAATCCTGCTCAGTCCGCTGATCAGGGAAAAGGTAAAAAAGTAGAAAATGCTGATAGAAAAGGTTATACCAATGCAAATATCAACTATGATAATCTCATCAGTTGCATATCCCAAGTCCAGTCCTCTATCAATGTCATCCATGTCAAGGGTGTTGATAACCAATGCGCAATCACCACTCATAGAAGTAGGATAACAATAGCAGGTGTTGGTGCCGCTCCATCTGCTAGGACCCAATACAACATTTTGGAACACCTAGGGAATACTCCAGCCCAAATTTTCATCCTGGATCTTCTCCGCACATCACCTACTTATCAAGAGATCCTCAACAAAGCCTTGCAAGAATCTCGTGTTCCTAGCGACATCAACCTCACAGAATTTCAAAACCTTGTCGAACACTTGTCTGAATCTTGTGGGGTCTCATTTAGACCAATAGACATACCTTCCAAAGAAATTAATCATAATCTCCCACTCTGTATCACTGTCATGGTTAAAGATTTTTCCATCAAATGGGTCATGATAGATAATGGATCGGCCCTAAATCTATGTACTCTAAAATTCATAAAATAGTTGGGTTGCAATGAAGCTGATATAACAAATGATGTCATCATGATAATAGCATATGAAAATTTAAAGCATACTTCTGAAGGCACAATATCATTTCCCATTCAAGTGGGCCCAGTTATCTAGGATACATTATGTCATGTCGTTGATCTTGACCTTCCCTTCAACATCCTCCTCGGACGCCCTTGGATTCATTCTATGCAAGCCATCCCATCCACTTACCATCAGTGCATCAAATTCCCATTTAAAGGCACTGAGATCACCATCCATGCAGATCCCAAGCCCTTCACATATTTCAATGCATTGGAGACATCCTTTCCACATTCTAATCACTGTCCCGGGATTGATATTGGCACCTCTGTCGCCAGCTCATCTCGAACCCATTCAGACCCAGAAACAATCCTCTCCTCCACCTTGTCCATGGTCAAGATCAACAATAAAGGTTGTGGTGAATACACTTTATCTGATGCCTTCATAGTTGGAGCACTGCCAATTGATCCTCACACTTAAGGCCGCCAACCTGATCTAAGAAAAATAGAATCAGAGACAACCAAGGCACTATAATTTGGTCCTACCACTTTTATATCAAAAGGTACTTTAACTGGCCATAAAATGGCACCAAACATCAACCAATGGATATATAAAGATCTGCCACCCAAGGACACAAGTCGCCTCAATTACTTCAAAGATAAGTACCCCACAACGCACAAACTAGTGACAGAAAAATGGAACTACCAAGGAGGTGGCCTTGGTTATGAAGAGTAAGGAATGAAAGATCCTATTGTACCCACCCGACTAGAAAAGTACCTGGGCCTTGGTATGGGCTCTGACATGAATGGGGGCACCAATGAGTTCATCAACTATTCCTCTTGTCGACCCCTGGGCGAAATTGCTGGCATTGAAGATATCCCAGAAGAGAAAGTTGTGAGAGCTTATGACAATGTTTTCGACAATGAAACCTTCCTGGGCAATGCTATCCTACAACAACTTTCCATCCTCTTCATTGACCTTCCCCTTCGCCATCCTAAACTCATAGACTGGGACCAACCAAGTGTCATACATGTTGACAAGTTCCACAGTGAGGACACGCTCCTAAGCTTCATGGGAGCAATTGAGAAAAGTAGTGACTGGGGGAAAGACTCAATATATGTCTACAAACCAGACCCAAAGGCATACTTTGGGGAAAAGGAGAACTTTAGTGACAAAAATGACACATAAAATGAAAATTAAAAAGAGAAAAATCAATCCCCTAGCAAAAACCCCTCTGGGGCGCTATCTGATCATAAAAAAGTAAAAACAAAGGGTGTATCCCCTAGTGAAAACCTCTTTAAGGCACCAAAGCATGAAGATTCTCCTCTTCCTCTTATCTGAGATTACAGGCCTGAATAGTCATCAATTCTCTTTGAAGAAGCAAAACCTGTTAACCTAGGTACCAAGGAAAATCCCGCCATCACATACATAGCAGTGTCTCTGTCTAAAGCAGAAGAAAGTGATCTTATCACTTTATTAAAGGAATCCATCAACAAGTTTGCATGGTCTTACTCCCACATGCTGGGGTTAGATCCAAACTTGGTGGTTCACCAACTAGCAGTGGACCCAAACATCAAACCTGTCAAGCAAAAGCTTAGAAAGATGCACCCTAAAGTGGCACTACTTGTCAAAGCGGAGCTAAAAAAATTACTCCAAGCCAAGATAATCTGCCCCATTGACTATTCTAACTGGATCTCTAATATGGTATTCATCTCTAAGCCTGATAAATCAATCAGGATATGTACAGATTTCAAAGATCTCAATAAGGCATGTCCCAAGGATGATTTCCCCTTACCAAACATAGACATGATTGTAGATCTCACAACAGGACATGAGATGTTGTTACTCATGGATGACTTTTTTGGATATAATCAGATTTGCATTGCAGAAGAAGATCAGCATAAGACAGCATTCACAACCCCTTGGGGCACCTTCTTCTATAACATGATGCCTTTTGGCTTGAAAAATTCTAGGGCAACCTATCAAAGAGCCATGATTGTCATTTTTCATGACATGATTCACAAAATCATTGAAGACTATGTGGACAATATCTTGGCAAAATCAGTAAAAAGGGAAGATCACCTAAATGTTTTGGAATGCGTCTTTAACAAAATTGGACACTACTGCTTTGCTCAACCCTAATAAATGTGTCTTTGGAGTCACATCAGGAAAACTCCTAGGGTTTATTGTATTTAGATGAGGCATTGAAATTTATCCAAAGAAAGTACAAGCTATCATAGAGATGCCTCCACCAAAAATACTCTAACAGCTATGCAGCCTCCAAGGAAAGCTACAATCTATGTGCCATTTCATCTCTCAACTTGCAGATAACTGCCAACCATTCACTCATCTCCTGTGCAAAGACAACACATTCAAGTGGGATCCTCAATGTCAGAAGAGTTTTGATAAAATCAAAGAATATTTAGCTAATCCACCCATCTTGGTACCTTCTATACCTGGTCGACCACTCATCCTATACATTTCTTCTTCTACCACAGCACTGGAGTGCTCCTCACTCAATTGAATGACGAAGGAAAAGAAAGAGCTATTTATTATATCAGTCAAACCTTAGTGGGTTATGAGCTCAATTATTCTCCTACGGAAAAAGCATGTCTAGCAGTGGTCTTTGCCACTCAAAAACTTCACCACTACATGCTTAGTCACACAACCAAACTCATTTCAAAAGTGGATCCTCTCAAGTACCTACTCTCCAGGACTACACTTACAGGTCGAATGGAAAAATGGGTTATGCTGCTAAGTGAATTTGATATTCACTATGTCGACAGAAAAGCCATTAAAGGGAAAGTCATTGCCGATCAGCTATCTGAAGCACCATTGGTAGATGCATATCCTTTGGTCATAGAATTTCTAGATGAGAATTTGTACATGATAGAAGAACAACCAACTTGGAAAATCTTCTTTGATGGGTCCTACACAGCTCATGGCGCAGGGGCAGGAATACTTTTTATCACACCTCAGGGTGACTACATCCCCATGTCATTTAAATTAGGATTTCCCTGCACAAACAACATTGCAAAATATGAAGCACTAATTGCAGGACTCCGCATGGCCATAGAATGGAACATCACATATATCCAGGTCTTTGGCGATTCCCAACTCATCATCAAACAAGTCCTAGATGAGTATCAAACCAAAGATAACAAATTGACGCCATATAAGAAGATGGTTGACAAGCTGAAAGAACACTTCCTCCACTTGCAAATAACACAAGTACCACATTTACAGAATAAAGATGCTAATGCCATGGCCACAATTGGCTTCCTTCTTGAGATTCCTCATGAGTCTATGCAATATGAATTCTTAGTTGAGCAACTACATACTCCTGCTTATGAGAATGATGAATCAAATCATGTATGTGTCTTGGTTGGTCCCTATTCCCCATGGTACCACAATATCAAAGCTTACCTACAAAATGGTATCATATCTCCTCATCTCACTACAAACCAACGACAAAAATTTATTTGCAGAGCATCCCATTACACCCTCATAGTCAACACCCTTTATCATCAAGGTTATCACAATGTGCTCTCTAGATGTCTAGATGAAAATAGAGTCACCCAAGCTTTACAAGAGGTACATACTAAAATCTATGGTGCCCACATGAGTGGCATGGTCCTAGCCAAGAAACTTCTATGGACAGGGTACTATTGGCCTACAATGGAACATGATGCTTGTGAGTTCGTCAAAAAGTGCCTACCTTGTCAACAGTATGCTAATTTGATCCATGCTCCTGCTCAGGACCTCAGACCTATTGCGCCTCCTTGGCCCTTCTCTTGTTGGGGTTTTGACCTTGTTGGTAAGATTACTCCCCTCTTCTGAAGGCCACAAGTACATAATCACAAATACAAAGTACTTTACAAAGTGGGTCAAAGAAAATCCACTCACACTCACTACTGGTGTCCAAATATCCAAATTCATCCTCTATCACATCATTTTGTGCTTCAGCATACCCTCCACCATCTTCACAAATCATGGTACACCATTTGAAAATCAACACGTCAGTGATCTTTGTGCTCACCTCCATGTCCATCACCGTTACTCCAGTCCATATTTCCTGCAAGGTAATGGCCAAGCTGAGGTAACTAATAAAACCATCCTCAAAATCCTCAAGAAAGTTGTCAATAATACTAGTTGTGACTGGCATCTCCAGATCAATCCTGCCCTCTGGGCATATCTCACTTCCTACTATTCTCCTACTGGCACTACTCCCTACTCCCTAGTCTACAGTGCTGAAGCAGTCTTACCAATTGAGGTTGAACTACCCTCCCTCCGAGTATCACTAAGATGCCTAATTGATGATGAGGATTACTGGGTAGCACAGCTCACACAACTGGATCTCCTAGATGAAATGTGCTAGCAAGCTTATGATCACCTGATTGTTTATCAAAATTGACTCAAGCATAACTATAACAATAAGGTCCACCCATGCCAGTTCTAGGTAGGGGACCTTGTGCTAAAATAAAATCAGATAGTGGGTACTGATCGAGAAAATAAAGGCAAGTTTGAAGTCACTTGGCAAGGCCCATATGTTGTCACTGCATGCTTCGATTCTGGGGCATATCAACTCTCCACTCCCGAAGGAGAACCATTGAATGATCCTATCAACATCATTCATCTCAAGTATTTATATGCCTGATGGCTGTGTGTTCATTCTAGTTATCTGAGAAAATCCATAAAAAGTATAAAAAATCCTGAGAAAAGTATAAAAAAAATGTAAAACAGTCCTAAAAAAATCTCTAAAAGGAAGAAAAATGAAGCTGAAAAAATGATTGTCCCAGTGAAAACCTGGTAAATAGGCACTTGGGAAATATAAAAAAAAATCAAAACAATCAAAAAAATCAAAAAGAAAAATTAAAAAAAAAAAAACTTTCGTCCAATGGTGAAAACTTGGAAATCAAGCACCTTGGACAAGTATGCATGATGAAAACCTAGAAACAGGCATCACACATAATGGACCATTCCATTATCTATCAAACTCTCATTTCCTTCCATCCCTAGCACCATCTCCACATTCCCTATATTCCCTGGGTGTTCGCATATCAAACATACTAGTCCACAATGATCTCCCTATCTCGTATCCTAAGCTTTTGTACATAGAATCCTGTATATTATTGTCCATACATTGTACTATCCCAAGGTCTTGGGCATTGGTCCTGTATATTTCTCGTGTCTTGAGTTTCTCCTTGTAAGATCCTGTGTTGGCTCTATGGTTTTCTTTTAGTGCAATCCACTTGGTAAGTCCCATCTTTCTGGAAATGAGTCTTGAGGATGTTTCCTTCCTCTCGTCAACTAATCAATCAACACATGTAACTATCATGCACATAAAGATAGGTAACACGATCCAATCAAATCTCAACAGCAAGCTTTGTACATAATCGTTGTAACTAATTGCTTGTCATTAATCACTTAGTTTGATCCTTGTACATTCGTGGCACACTCCATCTTCCCACCATCATGCTAACATCTTGAGTCATCATCCTGCTAACATTCCATGCCCGGTCCTCCATAGTCCACCTATCTGGTTTATCAGTTGATTGTCACACACACAAAAAACAAAAAACAAAAAAAAAACATAGGTGAGTCTCATTTGCATCCATTTAATTACCTCTAGTATCATTATTGCATACATAATTAAAATTCAGTTACATATTTTAGATTCAATAAACTCATTACATTCATCATTTAGATTGCATTAGTTTCATCATTAGATCGCATTGTTCATTATTAAAATCATCATGTCAATAGTTAGTATCATTTTAAAACTTTGCATTATTAGTCCATTATTTAACTTGCATAATCAATTCATTTTATCATCTTGCATTTTTAGATTCATTTTAAGTTCATTTAAGGCCTCTTGCATTGCTAAATTCATTTTAGATTCATTTAAGTCATCTTGCATTGTTAATCCATTTTACATTCATTTAGTCTTGCATTATTAACAATATGTACATCTTTAGATTCATTTAGATTACATTGTTTACTCATTTGCACATTCATTTTAATTCATCTTGCATCATTCATTCATTTAGGTTCATCTCACATTATTACAACATTTAGATTCATGTACCATTTGCATAATTAATTCATTTAGATTCATTCACAAAACATCAGCATATATATTGCATACATCATAAAAACACATCACATCCTGCATCCACACACGTCAGTACATCATATATATATAAGCATCATTCATCCTGCATAAGTCATACATCATATATACATAATCAAGTCATCCATATGCCTCACATCCTACAAGCATCAAAATGTCAGTAATCATATAGTATGCATCAACACAGCCTATAGATCATACATCATAAGCATCAATAGAGTCCTCATCATATATATATATATATATATATATATATCTTAATGTCTGTCAATAAAATACATCACATGCACCTCAATGCCAATATACATGTATAATCTCAAAAATACAAAACTGTGTGTCATCTAATCCTTTAATGAGTCATACTGGTGGCTGTGATGACCCACCTCCCTACCCTGGTGGTGGACATGGTGGCATCCCCACTGATCCCTATGACGTTGATGTCCGCATTGTGCTGTGAGAATGTGACCTCTCTAAGTAGTCTTGTCTTTGTCCCTCAGGAACTAGCTGATGATAGAGTGTCCTATAATGGGATGCCTCCCTGCCTGCCTTGTTCGCATCTCTATGAGCTGCGAATGCCTCGGCCACCACCTGCCCAACCCCACCTACTACCGCTACCTTCCTAGCGATGTCACGCTCATCCTGATACACCTCTGCCCATCATAGTGTTGTATCCCTCTCTGAGGTCAATGCAAAAATATGCTCCATAGCCTGCTCCATCTGCAGGGTCAGTGTATCCAGCTAGCCCGTAAGTGTATCTATCTTGGCACGTAGGTCTCCTGCATCCTGTGTTAGGTCCACCATAGCAAACTCACCTCAGTCCACCCAACCCTATAAGGTGTCTAGTGCACCCTCTTCTCTGTCAGCCCGTGTTGTCTCTGCTGTCAGTGACCCCTGTATCCGGGCAATCTCTCCAGGCAGGCTCGCGTCAGACATCACTGCCATGTCCATTAAACCTCGTAGTCTGGTGCACTCCATCTGAAGGTTGTCTCACTCTGTGATGATATTATCATGAGTCTCCTATGCCACGTACCCTGTGGGTGGCCCTTGTGGCCCCTGTACCTGTGGTGGCACTGGTGGTTCTTGCGCCTGTACCTGTGCCTGCACCTATACCTATGGCTGATCCTATGCTTGTGCTGGTGGTGGCCCTTGTGGCCCCTGATCCTGTACCTATGCCTCAGTCTGAGGTCTCACCCATCTCTACGGCCTCCTCCTCTAACCATCTGCCAAGGTCTCTAGGGCATCCCTGATCTCTGTACCATCATCTATGTCCAAGTCCCCTGTCGGCTGCTCATGAGTAGCCACCTAAGCTAGGTCAGTCAATCTCACTAGTATGTGCACCATCCACCATGCTGTGTACTCTGGGGTCATACCGGCATTCATAATGTCTGGCCGCACCACAAAATCTAGCTATACCATATCCCTCTAGGATGCCCTCACTGTGAGATCATCCATATACCTGCCCCATGTCCCTACATCCCTGGTGACATGAGGATGTAAGGCATCCTCTGCCACCACTCCCTGCTGCAGCCCAAACTATCGCATGACCCTAGATGGTTTGTACCTCTCTATCTGGTGGATAGTCCTCCCCAGTAGAAAGCAATCGGTCTAAACATATGAGAGGTATAAAAAGTCCTCAAATCCATCCTCCACTCTTGCTGCCCAGTCCATTGCCCCCCATGGCTCGCATAACCTGTACGGGGTCTAGCAGAAAACCTATACCTTGTCTAATAATCGCCACTAGTATCCAGTCTGGCCAATGGAGGTATCTCAGAGGGAGCCTGTATCTATAGGCATAAGGCTCCCTAGGCTGACATGACTCCCTGAATCTCATGGGTCAGAATACTGCAATGTGCTCCCATGCCCAAACAAACATCAGAGTCACCCCGATCCCCATGTTGCA
Source organism: Thuja plicata (assembly GCA_018584345.1). Lineage (NCBI taxonomy): Eukaryota > Viridiplantae > Streptophyta > Pinopsida > Cupressales > Cupressaceae > Thuja > Thuja plicata. Next base: position 2,516,550 of record MU225246.1, read on the forward strand.
TGCCTCGCGGTACGTAGCCATGTGTAAATCATGGTATAGTTGTCCTAGGACAACATACCCCCAACAATAAGAGGTCCCCTCCTCCAACATCTAAGCTAACACCCATGACCAGTTCATACCAAATCCATGTCCTGCCATGTCCACTAATATCTGTCCCCTGATCAATCTGGCAATGTAAAGGGCTATCTGCCTCAATCTCTTGTCCACTGCTGGCTGCCACAACATCTAGGTATGATATTTTGGGATTCGCCTCATCTACTGCCTGAATGCAATCTCCATGTAGTGGTCACTGTCCTCCAACCTGTATTGAGGAATTTCCCCTTAGATAGGTATCCGTAGAATATGTCAGACGTCCTCTAGGGTAATGGTCGCCTCTCCAATAGGCAAATAAAAGGTGGTGGTGTCACTATGCCACCGCTCGATTAGTGCGTTCATCATACCATTGTGTGCCTGTAGCCTACGCCAATAGGGCACATATCCCAACCCAACCACAACTAATAGGCCCCAGTCATCCTCCGTAAGCTGTGACTCCAACTCCAGAGTAGGAGGCCAATGCTCTCGCGATCCCAATGGTGGGAACTGCTCCTGCAAGAATTTTAGAATCCACCATGTCAGACACCTGTTCTTCTAGTCCTAGTCTAACCCTTCCCAAAGTGGGGCATCTTGTCCCTAGGTCTTATGTCGACCCATTCCTGGCCCCCACCAGGTCTCCCCTTTTTCCTCCTTTTTAGCATTTTCCCTTTTAGGCGCAGACATCGGTTCAGCCGAAAACACCAGTTCATACACCGGTGTCTCCAACATACTTTCCCACAGACCGACATCTTTGAAGACGCAGGTCTGGGTCTGGCATCTTTAAAGACGCTGGTCCAGTACCGTTGGCTTCGAATACGCTGATTCGGGGATCACCGTATGCAAAGACATCGATCCAAGGATCGGTGTCCTCGCAAACACTAGTTCAAAAACTGGCATCTCCAGTCTGAAATTCATTTTTCCCCCATTAATGTCCTACCTAGCCCCCCAAAGCATTAAATAACATTAACAACAATAAATGTGAGGTCTCAAATAGCCCACTCACCGGTACCAGTCGCTTGACGGTCCTCCCGTGTGTGTGAACACGCTCTTCAAGCTGCCCCTTCATCCTCTTGTCAGCCATCTTTTCACTCCAGAGCTTAGATTTTACTATTCACTATTCACAAATGACCTTCTTTAACCCCCCCAGCCCCTCTTATAGCCCCCATTTTCCCTAGTTTTTTCCCACCCCCGTTTCGACACCCCCGCGTATATTTTTGTATATATTGTCCTATTGTAAAGCTAAATACGCGTAAAATCTCAAAAACATTTAAAAATTGTGAAAAATCCAAAAAATTTAAAAATTCCAAAAATTCCAAAAATATCAAATATTCTCAAAACCATGCAATAAATACTTTTTTCTTTCCAATTCATTCCAGATCTTCATTTTCAACAATTTTTCAACTCCCGTGACTGCAACACTATTTTTCACTAAATCAATTTTGCAACCGACTGTCCTTGCTCTCCATCTTGTTCACAACTTTTGCCAGTGAATATCTTTCCATCAAATCAAATAAAATCTAATCCTTGCCTGTCAGGATGCATCCTTCCGGTGTCGGCGTATCAAATCCTTCATCACATCAATCCTATTCATGGAAAGAACTTTGGACTGAATGACTGCTTGGTCATGAGGCCTTCTTTCTCGATTTTATCTTATTGTGTCAGTTCAAACCTACTCACCACTACCTCAATCTATAATATCTTGGTGCATTGTGACTAGTCACTATTGATACATGTGTCTTTTGTTGTGTGCTTTTTTTTGAGCATCAAGTCCATGCAAAGGAATCTTTTCATCTGTATTTTCTAACACCTGATGCATACCTCCTATTGCAATATCAAAATCGGATGTGCTCTCCACACTTTTTCACACAAATGGATCCCCAATGCTCATTAGCTGCATTTAATCTCATTTGCATTTGTATTCTTAGCTTCATTCTTAATTGCATTTCAGAAAGCTTCTATTTATTTCCTCCTTCCTTTCCTCTCTCCTGTTGCGTCCATTTTCAAGAAAATTCCACAACGTCATCTTCGTTGTGTTCTTTTCTCGAGGGGGCACGACCCTATATCATCGTTGCTTCAGCACAACTATTTAATTCAATCAATTAAATAAGTTTCATTTATCAATAGTTTAAATACTATTCTAATGTATTTTATTTAAATACATTTGCCTCCACAAAACCCCCTTTTAATAAATTCATATTTATTAAATCCTCCATATTCCTAATTCTTCTAAAGCATAATTTATTCAAATTCAATTTGGATTACAATCTAAACCCTAGCTAGGAACCTATTAATCCTACCCTAAAGCCTACCCTATTCCTACCCTACTCCCATCACCTCATTTCCTAAGTATGCTTCCACACCTAACTATCCTCTAACCATGTTTAATGGGTGATTCCTAACCTTTTTAAGCCTAATGGAATGCTCACCCACATGGGGAATTTCTCTCCAAAATGGGCACCCATTCCTCTTTAATTCCCTCTTACAACTTTGTCTCCTCTTTTGAAATATTGAGCTACTCAATATTAATGCCAATTTTGACTTAAAATTGGCCATCTTTTCAAATTCATGTGTCTCCTATGTGGCTCTTATGTGGATTCCACATGGGTGCCACTTCATCCAAGCCTCTTCCTCTCTCCAAAAAACTCTATGAATAGAGGCCTTCTCCTCTCATATTTTCATCTCTCAATTTGCATTGTTATCATGCTAGAATTGCTTTAGAATTTCATAGTTATTTTCATCCTAATGTTCTTAGTTTCTAATTTTTATGCTTTTCATGCTTAAATTCACTTAGAAATCACATGCTAGGTTTCAATTTGGTAAATGAATTATGTTCTCATTTCATAGCATAGTTCTTGCATCATAGCTTTTAATCTCATATATCACTTTGAGTATCAACTTTAGGGAGGATTTAAGACTAGTTTTCCATACTAGTTCTTGAATTTCTCCCTTGATTCCAAGCTTGCATTCCATAGTTGCATTGCCTTGGGTATCCATAGCATTTTGTTTTTTTGAGAGAGCACACCCACATACAATCTAAAAGAGCAAATCAAAATGAGTAGAATAGGGTGCATTCTTACTTTTTTTTTTAAGCTCTATCTGATGTTATTTGGTATTCTTTACTGTTTTCTTGATCTCTTACATGTTTTTGAAATGATTTATATCCTAACCCACTAACGTTTGCATGTTTGAGCTTTCTCCCAATAGATTAAAGAATTCCTCATACACAGGTGCTTACACTTGGAATAACAAGACATTTGGTTTCTACCACATTGCAAAAATATTAGATTAATTTTTCTTCAAAGGGGATTTGGGACTCTTCAATTACACCTTATCTACATAAATTCTTGCCAATGTTAAATTTGATCATTTCCCAATTAGATTACTTATAGAAGAAGAAGAAAAAAAACCTACAAGAAACCCCTTCAAGTTTTAGAATATGTGGTATCAGCACAAGGAATTTGTGACTATGTTAGAATAGTGGTGGAAAGAGGACACTTTTGAGGGATCTAAAATGTATTGTTTCATCTCCAATTAAAATCTCTTATAAATAATATCCTTAAATGGAATAATGAACATTTTCTAAATATTTTTAATAAAAATTTAAGGTTTAAAAATATATTCAAGAACTAAATGAAGAAGTCATCAAGAATGGTATGAATAATGAAGGTTATTCTGAAGAAAAAAAAATTAGGTAAACATGTAGATTTATTAGCTAAAGAAGAAATTTATTGGAAACAAAAATATAGGGAAACTTGGCTCTCAGAGGGAGATAAAAACACTAAATGTTTTCATAATAGCACCAAAAATAGAAGAAATATTATTAGGATTACAAAAATTAATAAGTCAGCTAGGCATGTAATAGAAGAATCTAAAGCAATAGCTAACGAGTTTGTAGAATTCTGCTGGACAATACCCTCAATACTTTTGAATATTGTAATCTTCGTGCTCAACAAAAAAATTTAAATTCAATTCTCAAATTGATCATAGATGAAGATAACTATTGGTTAAACATCAAATTCACCATGGAGGAAATAAAGAGTGCCCTCTTCCAACTTCACCCTGATAAGGCCGCTGGCCCAAGTGGATTTCAAACTACTTTCTTTCAAATATTCTGGCATTTTTTGGGTAATGAATTATGAGAAGCAATATAAACTACCTGGAATTTAGGAAGTTTACTAGCAGAAATCAACAATAGCTTCTTAACACTTATCCCTAAAAAAGATAACTATGAAGAATTGGGTGATTTCAGACACATTGCATTATCCAATACTGTTTACAAAATTTTATGTAAGGTATTAACCAATAGACTCAAGATGTTTCTCTCTAAACTTATTTCTAAGGAACAAAATAGGTTTGTACCTAGTAGATCCATTTTTGATGGGATTATAATAAACATCATTCATTCAGCCCAAAACAATAAAGATCCTTGCATGCTCATTAAACTTGATATTCAGAAAGCGCATGAAAAAGTTGATTGGAGGTTTCTATGAAAGTGTCTAGAGGCCTTTGGTTTTTGCAAATGATGGATAAATATGATCTACAAATGTATATCCACCCCCAAAATCTCTATTTTATTCAATGGTAATCTGAAATATTTTTTTGACATCTTGTGGGGTATTAGACAAGGTGATCCCATATCCCCCTTTTTATTTGTCATCATGGTTGTAGCCTTAGGGAGAACTATTACTAAGGCACATCAAGAAGGTATGATCTCTAGAATCAATATCACATAGAATACACCCAGTATTACTCATCAACAATTTAAAGATGACACAATTTTACTAGGAAAAAGCACTAAAACTGAAGCTAAAACTACAGAGGAATTTTATCTCTCTATATGGAGGCATTAGTACAAAAAGTTAATGCTAGAAAATCTGAATTTTTTTCTTAAACACTAACCCCACACTAGAAAGGGAAATCTGCACTATCATAGGTTTTAGGAAAGGTGAATTTCCATGTAAATATCTTGGGATTACCTTGGATAAAGGTGTACGAGTAAATAAACTCTAGGATCTATTCACTAACAAGATGAACAAGAAAATGGAAAACTCAAAATGCAAATGGCTCTCAAATGCAATAAGGACCACGATGATCAAATTGGTTTTAATGACCATCCCAACCTATCAAATTTTAGTACTACCTTTATCAGAAGGAGTCAAGAGGAAATTGGATAGTAAGCTAAGAACTTTCTTCTAGCAAGGTATCTTTGAGAATAAGAAGTTAGCTATAATTAAATGGGAAAATTTATGAAAACCTCTCTTAGATGGAGGGTTGGGTATTAAAAACCTTTAGTAGAAGAATATAGCTTTAGGAGAAAAACTTGTTTAGAGAATGTTTCAGGAACCTAACAAGAAATGGGCTTCTATTCTATATAATAAATACATACAAGATGGAGATCCTATTAACCTATTCATAACAAGGAATTTCCTTAAAGGCTCCCAAATTTGGAACTTCATAATGGAATGTATAAATCTCATTAATGAAAAATTAACATGGGATATAGAGAATGGTGAGAAGGTTATTTACTGGGAAGATTCATGGGTTGGTTATCCACCAATAGACATTCTAGGCCTTCTTAAAAGAATAAAAAGAGGTATTAAATCATTTATGGGTAGTAAATTAAATGATTATGTATCAATCCTCTTAGGGAATCCATCTTTGGGATGGAATTAGAAATCCCTAGACAATGTTCATCTTCTTCCTAAGGAGAAAACTGACCTTATCCACATCCTCAATTCAAGACACATAACCCTCAAACATAGAGCATACAATATTTTTTGGATAGGATCCAATGATGGCGGCTATAAATGCAAAGATGGTTATAATTCAATCATCAAAGAACAAAAATGAAAAGATCTAGACATCCCCCATAAAATATGTTGGGATAATGCTTGCTCTCCAAAGGCAATAATGTTCCTATGGGCTGCCCTACAAAAGAGAACACTAATAGTTGAATGGTTCTATAAATTGGGATTTGAAGGACCATCCAGATTCCTCTTTGTGAACATGATGAGGAAATAGTTGACCACATTATCCTAAATTTACCTTATGCCATGAAATGTTGGCAATGACTTTGTAATAAGTTAAACTAGAAAACAATGTTTCTAAATAATCTATTGGATCATCTCAAAGCTTGGCCAATGAATAGAAATGGAAACCTATATAAATTACCATAGGAAATCTCCCCCTCTATTATAGTTTGGGAACTATGGAAACAAACAAATAGAAGAATTTTACAAAATAAGAAAATGGAAACTCAATCTATGGAAAATAAGATCGATGCCAATATTGTAGAAGGTATCTTCTCACAATGGGATGGAGTCACCCCAAAAAATTGGTTTGGTATACCTCTTCAATATGGTAAGGGTGGAAAGAAAATTAAAATAGATAGGGTTGAATGCAAATGACAGGTCCTAGAAACATGATGGTTCAAATTGAAATTTGATGGAGCTTCCAGAAGGAATCTGGGTAATGTAGGCATTAGATTCATTATTCATTCATGGTAAGGAAAATTATATCCTAAACTTGCTAAACCCCTTCATAAAACCAAAAATAATCTAGCAGAAATAGAGGCTTTGGTGGAGGGTCTGTTTCTTTTCAAAGAACTGGGTATCAAAAATTTGGGTTTGAGGGAGATTCACAAATTATCATAAATGCATTCAGAACTAGACATACTCCCAACTGGCATCTCAACTCCACTCTGGAAAGAGCCATAGACCTTTTAAACATTTTTACAGACATGAAATTCATGCATATTTACAGAGAAGGAAATAAGCTTGTCGATGTTCTAGAAAACAAGGGGGCAGATGGCCTCTATATAAAAGAGATCTGCCCTGATCTCCCAATATTTTAATAAAACTAGCATTGAGAAGGATCTAAGTGCATTCTACCCAATTTAAATGAATTAATATAATTTCTAAACCAAATTATTATTATTACAATTCAAAAGATTGTCACTAAATATATTTTATCTATGTTTATTTATTTTATAAATACACATATATATATACATGACTATATATATATATATGTATATATATATATATATATATATATGTATATATATGTATATATATGTATATATATATGTATATATATGTATATATATATGTATATATATATATATATATATATATATGTATGTATGTATATGTATATATACATATTTATGGATATAAATTCACATATTTTAAATATATCTTGATTTGGATTCCATGTCTTCCTCTTGTTGCTTTCACCCTTACTGTTATTTACATTTATATATGATCAAACATTCAACATATTTAATCATTAATGCATGTTGTTTGTTATTGTGTGTTCTCCCTTACTTATTTCCTTTTTCACTTATTGTGTGTGTGTGTGTGTGTGT
>MU225246.1:2545678-2555837 GCA_018584345.1 Thuja plicata
GGCAACAGGTCATCTCAATCACTTCGTAGAGCAAACAATTCATGTTTGTCTTTGCGAATTCATTGATTGAATAAGGACTATGTTGCGTTTTATGTTGGATAGAGAGGTCCACATTTGACATAAGACAGTATTTACTCTAGTTTCGTAAAGACATAGTAAGATAAGCAATATGGTTCTTATTACAACAAATTTTAACATTAGAAACTTTTATGAAGTTTTTGAATATATTACTAATAGACTAGTTTTAGGATAATATTTTCAAAAGTTTGAATTTAAGGATTTTACCAAGATAGCAAAATGTTATTTTCCTATGTTTATATAAAAATCTCTACAAATGCGTAGTTGAAAGTAAATAGATAAAGGCAATATAACTAGAAACAAGCTTCAATTTTTTTAAGAAAGACTATATCATCAAGTTTCATACATGTCTTAAGGGATATAATGTGCATTTATAACATTTGAATTCATATACTCATTACTATATCCATATTCTTATTTAATTAGAAGCAAATTATATCAAGTGCATGTATGGCATATGGTATTGATTATACAAATTGTTATGGAATGTTTTGCACTAAATAGAATTTCAAGAGGAAGGTTATGCTCTTAATGAGCTCATGATTTTTATTTAGATGTTAGCCAGATTAATTAAATGTTATCATATTTTTAGGATAAGTGGTGTTGGAAATTAAAAGTTCTTTCTAGGATCATTAATATTCTGCAAATAGACAACTCAGCTTCACCCTAGTAGTAACTTGAAAAAAAAGGTACATAGACTTTTAAGTATTGTAATCATTAAAGTTACTTTTTATGATATATTAATAATAAGAAAAAAGATTTATAATATTTTTATGGATGTTATAGAAGCACTTAACAAGAGTTCAGAGTAAGGTTTGGGCAACTACAAATAGCTTGCAGTTTATTCCAGTTTCTAGCTGAGAATTTTATCCATAACATTAATTTTAAAATTAGCTTCCCTTTGGCTTTCTGAAGGATTTAAATGTTTGGTAGAACTGAATATAGAAATTAATCTCAAAATCTGAATTTCATCTGAGATATATAGGAAGGCTAACATAATTTAGGTGTGTCCATTAAATATGTACAGCATGATGTTAAAAATATTAACACTCGGGAAAGCATTCCTTTTGAATGCATTAGCAATAGTTAAGTCTAGAACCTTTTTAGAAAAAGGAAAGAATGACAAAGATGTTGCTAATAAATTTTAATAGATCTCTCAAATGAAAAAAAATAGATAGAAGGGAGTTATTCCTATAATCACAGTCTTCAGATTAACACTAAATCTATTAGAAGAGATGATACATTACTGTTCCTACTTTGAAATCATGGAAAACTATTTTAGTACTAATCCATATCTCAAATTTTGAAGAAAGAAATGTGTATGCAGATTTGTGAAGGATGAAGAGTGATTGGAGAAGGAAAGGATTACATCCTCAAGAATGTTGTCACTGCCTCTCAACAATTATATGGATGAGATAAAGGTATTATTGCACTATTGAAAATATTTGTATATTTGTAATACCATTAATGTATGTACCAAATAAAAATCTGTAAGGTGGATAATGTCTGCAAAGAAGACCAACATGTGACTAAAATATTATTTCTAATCACCGTGAATCTACGATCTATGTATTTGTAATTATTATTTTTTTTAACTAGACAAGAGTTCCAAGAAATCTCAGAGGTTTATCTTGCCTCCGTTCTTTTCCTCAAGTGCCCGCTTTGAACGAAGGAACAAAAATGTAAATATTTTAATATAAAATAAAATATATGGCTCAGGCTGCTTTACCAAGAAAAAAAAAGGATATTTTCTTATATTAAAATATGGCTTGGCCAAAAAATAAAGTGCAAATCATATTCAATGGTTAACAAGTTTTCATGGAGGAAAAAATAGCACAGGTGAGGCGACCCCATGATCAGCAGCACCTGAAACACCTATAGGACCACTCGCAACAGAGACAACATCAAGATCAGCAGCGCCAACAACAACAACATTAGCAACATTAGCAGGGTCAGTATATACATCACCAAAATCGTATCTGGCCGTACGATCAAAAGGAAGACCTCTCTGATGCTTTGAAGAATATTTTGAGCTACACCAGTTGTTCAACTAGCAAGGAGTAAATATGCAGAGATCATTGGTTTTTTGAAATTCCCATTCATAGAAAAAAATACTACAGGTAATCATGCTGGATCTATCTTTTGTGGCAAAGCTATTGTTCAACCGATAAAGCCATTTTTTGTCAATCCTCATTTTCATTTTTCGAACCGAAAGCGTCATGAGGGTTTTTGAACCTATGAAACTAGGGAAACCTTGAAAGAAGTCACTGTCGTTGGCCACCCACCTCCATTTTTGGGTAAACTAGGTCAAAATTTTGAAAAAAAATTTGAGCAGGAAATGGAGCTGCCTAAAGTTCAGAATCAGAAAATACTCCCTATAGGAAAAAAAGGATACCGACACAGGCCCAGGAAACTCCTCAGAGAGAAGAAACCAATTTTTGACATTTGCAAAGGCACCCCCTGCCTCCTTGAGGCACGACCATGATGACTCTTGCAAGAGAAAGCACGACCAGCTCAAAGGGAATAATCCCCTGCCCCCAATTAGTGACTACCTTGCTCGAGCCCCCTTCATTCTAAAAAACCCCAAATGAGTATGGAAAAAGAAAGATCCCCAAATGAACATAGCTCTGGCCCCTAATATGGCATCAATCACTCTTTCAGATAAGATGTTGCAGACACACATCGACACACTTTGGCATTTGGGTCTTATAGGTAAGCTTTCTCTAAACAACTTATCATTTACAATAATCCAAGAATGGGAAATGAAATCATTTGTGGGATTAAAATAAATAGTCTTTGTAGATCCAATTTCAAATTTTTTTATGCTCGTCTTTCATTCTAGAGAAGATAGAGATTTGGTTCACAAATATAAAAGTTGGTTCTGTAAGGGATCGGGCCTCTTTACTTTGGTTTGGATCCCCAATTTTAAGCCCAATCCTAGACTTGCCTGCTTCTTCCCCCACTAGATATCTTTTCCTCTGCTTCCACTTGAATATAGAGATCCTGAAACTATTGAACTCATTGCAAACACTATGTGTATCTTCATTCAACATGAACTCATCCCATTTGAATCCCCTCATCAAGAACCTAGAGTTTGTATTCTAATTGATAGCCACAAACCTTTTCTTAATCAAATTTCTCTCAAATCTAAATGGGGAGACTGGGTACAATAGATCAACATCCAACATTCAAAAATCATTCAGAAGTATCAAAGAAAACTTGGTCACTTCACCTTGGATTCTCAGAAGGATTGTTCATTAGAAATCAAAGTTTGCTTGAATCATAGTTCAGATCCTTTGGAGTGTACCTGTTACTCTTTGCAAGAAATACCTCCATGCCAAGTTAAACCCCAGCCAATATTACAAACTCAAGGTTACACTGACAATACTTTAATGTCTCAGGAACAGAATTTAGCAGAGTGGTTTTCTGTTATACTCCAGTATATCTTCTCATATTTATTCTTCTGCTCATAATGGAGAGGTTATTGGTTTATTCACTACATAGAGGGTCTGGAGATAGATAATATGACGGCTCCTACAATTACGCACATTGACAACATTGTACATCAACTCATGTTTCAAGAGTCCCCCATTATTCTCCCTATCCACAGTCAAGAAAATCATGGGGTAGTATCACTGGGTGGACATAGGGAAATGACAAATTGTATGGACCCAGATCACAGATTTGATCAATTACAAGGTTTAGCTGAGGCAGAGGGAGTACAAGTGGAAACTTTTGATTATGCATATCCAAAGGATCTAGCTGAGGAAACAAGAACACAGATGGTAGAGGCTGCAAAAATGGAAATTATTGAGCTCCTAGATCCAGAGGACCTACCTCTATACCTTGGAGAAGGAATTATATCTGAGAAAATGGATTCTTCAATTGTAAAATTGGCATTCTCTCTAAAGGGACAAAAACATTTCTTGGAATACATAGATCCTTCAGAGATGGAAAGTTTAATTACCAACAGCTCCAATCAATCAATAGATGATGTTTGCATATACCCTGACAATAGTACATGTGCCAATATAACATCCCAAGAGTGGGATGTTGCGGAAGTACATAAAGAGGAAGATGATAAACATTATATGCCTAGATTTGAGGACATGCATGGACAATAACAAATTATCTCCATTGAACAGGTGCCATCTCAAAATGCTCAGCCTACAAAGACACCTAAATACAAAGGCCGAAGACCAAAAACTGCAAAAACAAAGGAAGAAATAATAGCTAGCATACAATCCACTTTGGATGATAAGTTTGTCTCCATCAAAAGATTGACAAGAAGGACGAGAGGTCCTTCTTGTCAAAAATGAAGATTTCCTCATGGAATGTCAGAGGAATTAATGCCTCTGACAAAAGAAATAGAATCAAACAGTTGATTGATTCTATTCATGTCGATATTGTCCTAATGCAAGAAACAAAAATGTCTCAAGAAAACTATGCAAATTTGATTGGAAAATGGGATGCCTGGGCCTCTTCTCACCAGCAAGGGACTGGAGCCTCTAGAAGATTGGCTCTCCTATGGAATCTGAAGACCATCCAAGGGAGATTGATTGGGTAAGATTCCAATTGGAAACTTTTAGAGGTGAAAAATTATAATTTCTCATTTGTACTAATTAATGTCTACGGGCCAATTTCCACACAGGATAAATAGAAGCTTTGGGTACATTTAACACACTTAATTTAGATTCATAGTGATCACAATGTAGTTCTAGGAGGAGACTTTAATGCTATTCTCAGGATGGAGGAAAAAATTGGTGGAATATGTCCCCCACCAAGAACCATGCAAGATTTCTGTTGTTTGCTAAATGATAACAATCTAATGGATGTTGTCCCAACAAATGGATCCTTCACTTGGACAAATAAGAGAGATAATTTTGCACAAATAGCATCTAGACTCAATAGGTTCCTAATTTCACAATATTCAAAGCTTATAAATATTCAATTTCAATTGGAAATCCTATCTCTTCCAGGTTCTAACCACTTTCCGATAGTGTTGTCTATAGATACTGGAGTTGCACCTAGGTGTCACAAACCTTCTTTTAAGTTTGAAAGAATGTGTCTTCGACACCCACACTTCATCCCGTTGTTAAAATAATGGTGGGTTAGCTCTCCATTTTTGGATGGTTCAAAAATGCATCAGTTTGCCATGAAACTCAAATATATTAAAGGCCACATTAAAAAATGGAGTGACCAAGTGTTCAAAAATGTTTTCCAGCAAAAATATTTAGTAAAGCAAAAGTTAGCAGACATTTATGGGTAGACCATCCAACAAGGTATGGATAATGACACATACCTCAAGCAGAAAGAACTACAAAAAGAATGGGAAGAGTTATATAGTAGGGAGGAAGAATACTCGAGACAAAAATCTCACGAGTTATGGCTTCGAGAAGGGGATAAGAACACAAAAAAATTCCATGCTTTAGCCAAGTAGAAGCGAGCAGCCAGCACAATTTTCACCATCTCAGAATATACCATGAGTAAGGTCCTAACAAATTCTAAGGATATTCAACAAGAAGTGGTCAAATTTTACAAGAATCTCCTCTCTCCTACACAAGATCCCTCCCAACTACAAGAACAACTGGATGAAATACTGGAAGCCATTCTGGTATTAATCACATAGCAAGATAATGACATCCTAATGGCCCCCTTTACTATTTAGGAACTCACACATGTGGTTTTCTCGCTACCTCCAGACAAAGATCCAGGCCCAGATGGCTACATAATATTATTTTTCCAAATATGCTGGGAGATTATTGGCTGGGAATTGCTAGCAGCAGTAGAAGAATCACAAAAAATAAAGGCTATGCTGAAATATTTTAACACTACAAACATTACTATCATCCCAAAGGTAAAAAACCCAAAAACATTTATAGATTTTTGCCCCATCTCTCTTTGCAATACAACCTACAAGATTATAACCAAAGCCATCTATTTGAGACTCCAAAATCTCATCCCATCAATTATATCTCAAAAATAGGGAGGCTTTGTCCCAGGAAGGGAAACTAAGGAAGGAGCCCTGGTAGCCCATGAAGTCCTCCATTCGATTAATGAAAATCAGTCCTCCAACTTTTTCATTAAACTAGACATGATGAAGGCCTATGACAGAGTATGTTGGAACTTTCTATTTCAAGTCCTTCATTGGTTTGGGTTCTCAAAGCAGTGGTGTTAATGGATAAGGGCATGCATAGCAGGGGCTTGGTTTTCAATTATCATTAATGGAACAACAGCGGGCTTCTTCTCTTCTACTCAAGGTGTTAGACAGGGAGATCCTTTGTCTCCCATTTTGTTCATTCTAATGGTAGAAGCATTGAGTAGAACAATCAAGAAACAATAATCATTGGGGTCTTGGACTAGTGCTCAAATTGGAAATACAGGCATATCAATTATACATTCTTTATTTGCATATGATACATTATTGTTTGGTAAATCCCATGTGAAAGAAGCCAGGAAAATTAAATATGTTATAGATCTCTATTCTGCAGCCTCAGGGTAGAAAGTGAATGCTCAAAAATCAAAAATCTACTTGTTCAACACTAATCAGATTATATCAAACAAGATTGTCTAAATCTTACAGTTTTTGGTTCACTCTGCCATCAACCTACCTAGGGATTCCTTTCTTTGTAGGCACTAATAAACAAGGCTACTGGTCCTCGGTCATAGAAAGAATAAAAAATAGAGTTCTAGCCTGGAAGGCTAGGTGGTTATCTCTATTAGGAAGAATCCTTCTCATCAAGTTTGTTCTATTGGCAATCCCCAATTACTACCTTGTTGTCCTTAAAGCGCCATCCTCCATTATAAAACAAATCCAAAAAGTAATCAAAGGATTTTTATGGATAGGGAACATGAATAATGAAAACAAGATCCCACTCATCTCACTTTAGGATATGTCACAAGGACCAACTAGAGGTGGTGTAGGATTGCATGATTTACATAACAGGAATAGATCTTTTGGGGGAAAACTTGTGTGGAAAATGTACACTAAACTAACTAGTAAATGGTGTCAAATCATGTAAAAAAATACTTGGATAACCAAAACCCTTCAAGATTTCTTTCCTTGGCAAATCCACCCAAAGGATCTGCAATCTGGGACTTCATGATGTCAACTAGGGAATTGGTTCACAGTTATGTCACATGGGAGGTAAATAGCGGATTAAGTGTTAAATTTTGGAGAGATTCTTGGAGTGGCCAGCCTGCCTTGTTATCTCAGGGAATTCCACATGATATCATAAACATTACAGAAAATAGATGGGGCATCTACCTCATCAACTACGTTCTAGCTGTCAAAAACTATTCAGAAAAAGTCATTTGGAAGGACCCAGATGAGCTGAACCTTGCAAGACAAGATGCTAAAATACTAAGAAATATGTTTGCAGATAGGCAGATCTACTTGTCATATAAAGTAGATAGGCTGCTATGGGCCCCTGAAAAAAATGGAAATTATTCAATCCAAGAAGGCTACAGAATTCTTCAAAACTTAGCTAATGATAAGGCACAGGCACGAGCATATAAATTTTGCTATAACTGGGTTGTTCTACCTAAGGCATGGTGTTTTTCATGGCTAGCACTAAGAAATAGGATTCTCACCAACGACCGATTACGAAAATTTTGCATTGCACAAGCCTTCAAGTGTAAATTGAGATGGTTGATCATTTTCTACTGTAATGTCCCTTTGCATATGAATGTTGGACATTTTTCCTCAAAAAACTATGTTTCTACACACCTCTACCCAATAAACTGTGGGACCTATTTTAGTCTTGGCCCGAATTGCATCAGGGCTCACTATTTGAAAATATTTGGAAGTGTACACCAGCGCTTATTGTATGGTCGATCTGGTGGGAACAAATTAAAAGGATATTCTAAAGTGAGCAGTCAAAGCTAGAAATAGTTCTACAAGGGTTAGAAAACTCAATTATGGAAGTTGTAAATGCTAGCATCTTTAGGTGCATATACAGTCTAGTTGTGTCCTCATGGGATAGCAATATCATGAGAACTTGGGGGAACCTCAACATACCATTGGGATGGGGAGACACTAAAAATTTTCCAGGTCAAGTTGATAGATCAAATATCAAATGGCATCCTCCCAATCATCAGGCAATGAAAATAAACTTTGACAGTGCATCACGTGGCAACCCGGGAATATAAGGCTTGGGTGCATGTATCAGGGATTCAAAGGGAAATCTAGTCACATGTATTACCTCCCCATTTCCAGTAGGGTTGAATAATATAGAAAAAATGCAAGCAATGCTTACAGGGTTAACTCTGGCAAAACAATGTGGACTCATAGACATACATAGCGAAGGTGATTCCATGGTTATAATTAATGCCTGCATCAAAAGAACTATCCATAACTGGAAATTAGAATATATTTTGAAGAAAATTTGGAAAATACTAGATAGTTTTCCCAACACATTCCTCTCTCATACATTGCAGGAAGGAAATAGGGTTGCAGACTATCTATCCAATTTAGGTTTCGATGGTATAGATATTATACTTAAAATGCCAAGTGTGATCCCAGCAGAGATGTGTGAATTAAGCAGGTTAGTGGATTCTAACAAATCGAGCAATGAAACTAATGATGCACAAAAGGTATACCCATAGCTGCATAATATAGAGGCACCAAGATATTGTTTTCAATCACCCATTTATGGCATCACATACACATTCGAGGACATGTGGTAATGGCAGTGGGAAAAGGTACGAAGGTGAGGTAAGCTAACTAATAAAGCTCTGTCATGTGACAAGGTGTGAGAGCTCAATATCAGTTGATTTATAATCTCCCATGTGGGAATTGGATTCCAATATGGAAAGAGATCTTTAAAAGGCCCCGAGTAGATGCCAAGTTGACAATGGAAGTACATCCATTTATATCTATTTAAAGCAACAACGATGCATCAGCCGCCAATTCAAAAAATGAAACCCAATCTTATTATGGTCATCTCCCTTGCACGTGTCTATAACTCAAGCTGGGATATAGATTACCAGTTTCACATGGTTGTTCATAGATGGATTTAAGCCCAATAGTTGAGTGCAATACTTGTCAAATCAAGTTTAAATGACATCAAGATCCACTCAATTATGTGCCTTAATGATGCCACCAGAGTAGATCACACACCCTATTTAGACCCTTCACAAAACAATCTGTGTCTTAAGAATTGGAATTTGGAGAGTATGGCAAAGATATGTGTTAGTTGTGAATCTTGTGCTACCTTCCATTCAGAATTACTACCAAAAAACTTCAGAATTTGGTTGCTGCCTGTTAGCACTTTTTCTTGCAACACTTACCTAATGATGACAATATACCTAGCATACTCAGTTGCAACCTCTTTTAGGCAAGAGAAAGACTAATTTCCAAGGATTGGATAATATCCTTCTTCATTTTTGAGCTACACAGACTCAGGCAGGTTTTACCTTTTAAAGATTACTGATATCTCAGTCTATGTATTTGGTGGATTATTTCATTCACTGGGTATGAATCAAAACGTCACTGTAACAACTTATAGAACACTTTAGAGATTTTAATGACTAACTTAAAATAGAGTACTATAAGCTAGGCTATGGTTTTGAGAACATAGACCAATGAGTCAAGGATTTGCATCCTTCTTCCTTTTGTCCTTAGGAGGGATAACCTAATGATTCACTCTCTAAAGAATCAACAAAGTGGACAATGTCCTACTGACATACGTCCTTGATGAGTTCAGCTCATATATTTTAGTGACAAGTGTGTTTGGAATAATTTTAAATGTTTTGAAAACTTAGATGATGATAGAATATCAGACCCAGGTCTAGATCAGTGCCTATCCTTTGGGTTACAGAGTCAAAAGCTTGAAGTTTTACATAAACAAAAAATTGTAAGTTGCCTTAAAACTTACATGCAATTAGGATAAGTTGCCTTACAACTTACATGAAATTAGGATAAGTTGCCTTACAAATTATCTGATTACCTCCAAAATACTGTATCAAATCCTTAAATATTGATATGCTTCCTGAAACTACTCACAAAACTTAGTTCTTTACATGAAAGAAACTTGCAAGTAATTAGATAGTCACCTTGTAACCAAAATGCTTCAGACTG
>MU225246.1:2580740-2593832 GCA_018584345.1 Thuja plicata
ACTTAGGCTCCTTCTCCTTTGGGTTTTTCATCCTCTTCTGTGTTGCAATGAAACCCTCATGCATTTCATCAATGATGTGCTGAATATAATCATAACTAGTATTGGAGTGGACCTCTTGTAGGTCCAAAACCATCATCAAAATTCCTGCATCAATCTTCTCTGTGTCACCATCTATCCCTAGCACTCTGCACAAGGCATAGACAACATACTTGATATAGAAGTGTAGATCCTTATAATAATATGGGCTGGTCCCAGACATAGGATCTAAATACTTTCTCACTTCTTTTAGGATATGTTTCAGCAACTAGCTTCTAGCAATACCAGGCTTCAAAGTGTATCTCTGTTGCTACGTCGTCATGTCAATTCTTGTGGACATGGTGCTAAATAAGCTGAAGGCTTGCATGAATGAATGTATGTTCAATATTAGTAAGGCAGTTCCATCATCCCTTTTAATTTTTTTGGAAAAAACATCATAATGATTGGCCAGGTCTAAGAACAAGTCTACATCTACGAAGACATCAGGAACAATTAACCTGGCTAAACCATAGGTCCAAGGGTTTGATATTGGAATGGCCTTGTCAGAGTTCTTATAAAAATAATTGAAAAGATAAAAACTTGTTGTTCCTAGAATAATAACATCTCGAACATCTTGATAGTCATCAATTAGCACATTTGCATTTTCCCTTTTATTCTAAGTTAAACCAGGAAGTAGACGGAGGAATTCATCTGAATAATTAACTTTTCCCTTGGCCTCGTCTTCCACCCTCTCACTTTCACCGCTGGTCGAGGCTACACTCACCACTCTGCTCATGTTTTTAATGCTTGAATCTCTTCTTCTTTACCAGTATTGAAACAAATCTATCACTGAGGTCCACTGACTACCTTGTGCACAATTCTCCGGAAACAATAAACTTTTAAACCACAGAAAATTCTGCAAATCTTTGAATTTTTTCTCTGTCAGACAACTGAACTCTTTGAGTTTAGGAATTATGAAAGCAAGGTGATTGTAAATGAATAAGCCATCAACTCCTTATAGTAACCATTCGAAGTACATAGCTCATGATTCTCAAAACATCAATTCTATCTTTAATTCCACATACTGTGAACATAATTGAAAACCTAGCCGTAGTTTCCTGAGCATGATAGGAATATCAAATTTATAAAACTAAATCCTCCAAAAAACCTTATAAAATTCAAATGAGCTAACATGTCACCCTAGGATTGGCCCACTGTCATACATCTCAGCTACCCTTTTTCTGCATAGTAATCAAAATCTGAAAATCTGATGGGCCGATGAATGATTCATACTGACATATTTAATACTGTCGTCCCTTTACAGAATTTAGCATCAAGTGACCTCGCGACTATACTTATTTTCTCTATCGCTGACCCCAATCCTTAACCTGTGATTTATCCAGAGACACGGTGACTACGCAACTTCCTTACCTTTGCTAACCAGAGTCACCATTTGGCGATCACACGACAATGAGGAAATCAAAGTCGTGAATGGTTATCACTAACCCACATTATTTTATGAGACTATGTGACTAACTGTTAGTGTTAACTTTTACAGTTATTTCTTAGTCACCAAATGTTATCTTTCCTTTGCCAGACTGCGTGACTGCCCTTAATCGCCCGATCACTAAATGAAAATGCTAAACGCCAAAACTTCCTGAGACAACGCGACAAAGATATCCTGCCCTTTAATTTATCTTGTGACCTTGCGACATACCCCTAGCCACTGAGTCATGAGGACTTTTCTCCTTAGGCTCTTTTATTCTCAGACTTTGCGACTACCGTAGGATCTTTCAATGATTTTAGCTGACGGCTATCTCTTAATTGCTAAGTAACTTCTCATACCCTTAAAATATTCTGAGACCTTGCGACCAACAGAAACTCCTAGTTAGTCTCATAGTCGCTGAATAAACCTTTACCTTCAAGAGATTACTCTAAAATCCATTTACCTCCTGACACATGTCTTATCTTGATTTGAAAGCTAAATTATCTGGCGACAACCCGATTGTCCTCCATCCAAAATGCCAAAGGTTAGTCGTGTAGTCTCAGAAGTTTTAACTTAACTGGCATCTTTTCTAGAGACTGTGCGACAAAGGCCTTTGTATCATACTTTACTTCAGACTTATTTAGTGATTACATGACAAAATGAAATCGTAGTTTCTCATAATAAACTCTTAACTGCATAAAACTTCTTGCGACCTCCCGACCTGTCTGTGGGCCCCTTGATACATTACTGTTCTGTTTCAATGATTTTGCGATTATGCAACATAAAGTAAATCGTAAAGTCTAGGAAAGAAAAAGGAATATTCTTATGTTGCATGAGACTACGCGACAAAGGCTAATCGCTAAGTCAGAAAGAAAAAGGAGTATTCTATTTTAAGTTATGCGACTAAGCGATTAGAATAGAACTCATGACTTAAGTGAGGCAAAAAAGGTAACTGAGAAACATAGGCGAACAATGCCTTAGGGTTTTTCTTCAAATTTGAACACTGAAAAAGAGCTAGGATTTCAAGTCTTTTAAATATTTTCACAGGTTTAGGCTTGAAAACATGAAAACTTGGAGAGGGAAAACCACAAAATCGAGGGAAAGAAACCAAAATGTGGAATACAACCAACACCGCCCAATATTAATGAAGATGTGCTTCTAATGCGCATCAATGACCCTGTGATGGAAGAAATATTCCTGTGCATTCCACTACCATTCGACACGCAATCATGTAGGTAATGGGACATGAAAACTTTGCACCAAAAACCAAGCAATTTATGTACCCTTTACAGCAAGTTTTTATATTCTTGTCGAATGCAATGGATCTCCTTCAATCTCCACTTTTGTTAGAAATTTTGGCTTTCAAAGTGGTTCATAAGCACTTTTGGGTTGCCAAAAAACTCAAGTATGCTATGCAAAATTATGACCTCTGGGATGGCCGAGCGTTGATTAGAGGTTTGTTTACTCCTCATCAATTACTGCATAACCATGGATTTTTAGTTGCATTTAATGGAGCCAAGAGGGCAGTGGAATTGCAAAATGCACAGATTATGAGAAACGCACTCCAAAAGAATGGCCATGTCCTTGGCTTGCTAATGGAGGGGAAAATAATGGCTATAGTACCCGCACTAACAAACCTATTGGGTTTACCAAATTCCCTAGTGATGCCAAGGTACATTATCTCCCATCAACCTCGTGTGTGGCAGGAAGATAACCGAAGAAACAATTTGTGGGTTTCAGAGAAAATATGGGGAACAATACCATTACCACAGTGACAAGATTAATGGATATTGCAGAAATTTCCCATAGCTCAAGATGCCCACCAAATGGAATGGGAGTTGACGGTAGCACCCACCTTGGGTAGAGAAGAAAAAACCCTCAAAGCACAGGGGAGCGAACGAGAAGCCACTTCCTCTACTCCATAACCAACCAGATGGTTTATGGGATGGGTACCATGGTCTAGGATATTAGTGCCAGTGTTAGTCAACTAGTAGAACCGACCAGCAAAAATGACCAGCAGTGTTAACTGCCCAGAAGAACCGACCAACAGAACTAACTAGTAGGGTTAACCAACCAGCAGAACCGACCAACAGAACTAACCTGCAGAACCGAGCAGCAGAACTGGCTAGCGGGGTTAACCAACCAGTAGAACCGATCAGCATAACTGACCAACAGAATGGGTGAAGAACTAACAGATTACCCGAGTATGTTTAATTTTGTAATATGCTATATTTGATGCCACAATGGGTCTGAACTGACCAAAAACTTGGAAGATGCACACTGTAAACATTGCTCGACGTAGTTAGGTGGTGATTTTTTCTTCAAATGTAATTACTCAAATATTTTGTATTGTCAACATATCTTTTCTATATTATAATTGAGCAAGGATTATAGGTTTTCTTGCAGGTTCTTTCTCAGATGAGCTCTTGAACCAGCTTATATTAATAAATATATTCAGAGGCTAGCCCACTTTTGCCTAAAAATATATATATATGGCTTGGCCCTTTGGTGAAATGGTGGGGACTTCTTTCCTGTAGTGCTTACAACCAAGGTTCAAGTGCCCACGAGGTCTCTCTCTGTCGTGGTTCTCAATAGAGAGTTGTTACCTTGACCCTTGGTGAAATAGTAAGGCTTCTTGCCTATAGAGCTTATAACCAAGGTTCAACAATTTCTATTTAGCTCAAATTCCAAATGAGAATCCCTTCCTCCGTGGTGATTTCAATGCAATTTTGGATCTATTTGAAAAAGTGGGGGGCATCAAATAGGAACCACAATCTTTAATAGACTTTAGGAACTGGGTGAATCAACATAATATAATGGACATCAGTATGGATAAATGACATCTACATGTGGAACAATAGAAGATCTAGATTTAGCCAACGGAGTGAACATGGAACTTGCTGGAAAATTGGAAGTTATTGGTGAACTAAAAGAAGAAAATGAGAAATTGAAGCATGAAGTGAAGATTCAACAAAAACCTAATGATATGATCAAGAAAGCTAAAGACAGTACAAAAAGAATGGATGAATTTATTAATGGACAAAGAAGACTCAACAACAATACTTGTTTAGGGTATACCAAGCATGGAGAATCATCAAACCAAGATGATCAAAGGAATGTCTACAAAAATCCAATACCAAAGAAGTGTTCATGTAATTACTATGGAAAACTAGGCCACACATCAAATGTTTGCAAGAGCAAAGAAAAAGGTATTGCTAAAACTACTTTTGCATTCATAGGTAATTGTTATAACTGTAAAAAGCATGGACACAAAGCACATGAATGGAAATCTGGTGTAGGAGCACCTAAGGTTAGAAACATTTCTAGGATAGAAAGCATTTTTGGTTTGTAAGGTGTTTTGCTCCACCATTCTTGTAATGACTGAGGTCAACCAGTGAACAAACACCATAGTTGCTAAAATAGTTGTTTTCTAGGCTAAGTGTGTGTTGAGGTAGCTTATAAACCTCTTGAAATCCAACTAAGGCTCTAACTGCCAAGATTTGGTAAAGTGGCACTAAGTCATATTGGTTCTCGGGAAACACTGTTGCTTGGTAATACTACTAAGGAATCTTGTTCAGTTTACTCTAGGTTGCTTGGGTATGCTATGCAGAATACTCAGAAATGTCGCTCGGTAATATCTCTCAGGTTAAACTTGGTGCTAGGGGTTTTTTTTCGGTGATTTTTCCCGGGGTTACTTGCATATTTTAGGTTGTTGACTGGCGCTCGGGTATTGAAGGAAAATTTTATTTTGATGCTTGGGACTAGTGCTCGGTAATGGTGGTCTGTTGCTCGGTTATGTCAGTTAACAACCTAGGAAACATGGGACGTGACATTTGTGACCAGCTGGGTCAACTGCAATGGCTCCCAACATGTCATTTTTGTATTTGATGGATAGTGACACCTGTTCTAGTGATGGGATAGTCATTTATTGCTTGACCATGCCTTCTGTGCAACGTGGTTGAAGTTGTTAGGGAGCACGATATATTTTGGAGATATTTCTAAGGGTTAGATATATAGTTGAAAGATTTTATAAGAGAGTAGAGAGTAGAAAGAAGAGAGAAATATATTGTATTTTGTAATAGAATAGAGTTTTTGAATACAAAGAGCATTTGGATAATCATCTTGAGCATTTTTTGTGATGGATTCCATGTGCAGTATGTATTTTTATATTATTCAGGTTGAACCAGTTAGTTTAGCTTGGAGGGTGGATCTATCCTATTAGATCCCACATCATGAAATAGTAGCTTTACAATGTGAACCAGGTCTAGAGCACTTGAGTTCAAGATCTTAGTGACTTCCTCAAGTTAGGGTTTGATAATACCCTATAAGGTCCATTTAGAGACCTTGAAGCAGAGTCAAACTGACTCTTGCTAACAACTAGACTTTGGATTCTATATCAGATTGGTATCAGAGTAAGGAAGTAGATCCTTGTAGTTAGAAAATATAGTTAAGATGTATTTGACAATAGAAGAGAGGGTAATCTATGAGGCATACAAAGCCTTTAAAGATTATGGAAGGAAGCACAAAGAAGTAGAAGCAAAGAAGAAATAAGCAAGAAACCAAATACTAGAAGAGATGAGAAACATAAGAAAAAGAATAGAGGACAATGAAGCCAAGCTAATGGAAACTCAGAGAAAGTTACATGAACTCCTAGAATAGGAGAAGAGAGATGAGTTCTTGTGCAAGCAATGACAAGATGACCAAGCACCTATTGAGGAGAAGATTCCAGATGTTGCAGAAGTTCTTATTGTTGAATCAGATATGATATGTGGGGATGCTTTGGAGAAAAAGTATCTTGAAGAGGTATGTGATGATGAGGATCAGATAGAGGTCCTAGTTGAATAAAAAGTGCAGAGTTGTCCATTGGAAGGACAAGAGGAGCAATTAGCTCTGACAACAAAGACTATGCAGCAAAAGGCAGTGGAGGAATCTCTTGGTGGAAGGGGTCATACAGTTGGTGACAAGAAAATTGTAGAGGATGTTGCTGACATTACTAGGGCTATGAGTCATGAGAATGATATACAGACTCAAGTTGGGATAGTCATATGTCCTATAGAGGATGCACACAAACAAGTCATCTCCCATGAAAAAGTGGTGGACCCATTGAAATTTCTTGCAAAGGAAGGAGTGTTGATTTTTGATGGCCTTCTGATTCATCAAGGTCACCAAGTAGTACCTCCAAATTGGAAGACATGAAAGAGGTCACCTAATCCATGGGACATGGATTCTTTTCCACTCTAGAATTATGGTGCAGGAGCACCTAAGGTTAGAAACATTTCTAGGATAGAAATCATTTTCAGTTTGTAAGGTGTTTTGTTCCACCATTCTTGTAATGATCGAGGTCAATCAGTGAACAAACACCATAGTTTCTAAAATGGTTGTTTTCTAGGTTAAGTGTGTGTTGAGGTAGCTTATAAACCTCTAGAAATCAAAATAACGCTATAGCTTCCAAGATTTGGTAAAGTGGCACTAAGTCATACTGGTGCTCGAGCAACTCTATTGCTCAGTAATTCTACTTGGGAATCTTTCTCAGTTTACTCTAGGTTTCTCGGGTATGCTATGCAGAATGCTCGGGAATGTCACTCAGTAATATCTCTTGGGTTACACTTGGTGCTCGGGATTTTTTTTGGTGATGTTCCTTGGGGTTGCTTGTGGATTTTGGGTTGTTAACTAGCACTCAGGTATTGAAGGCAAAGTTTATTTTGATGCCCGGTATTGGTGCTCGGTAATGGCTGTCTATTTCTTGGTTATGTCAATTAACGACCCAAGAAATGTGGGATGTGACATTTGTGACTAGATGGGTCAACTGCAACGGCTCCCAATGTGTTTTTTTATCTTTGATGGATAGTAACACCTATTCCAGTGATGGGAGGGTCATTTATGGCTCGACCATGTCTTTTGTGCAAGGTGGTTGAAGTTGTTAGGGAGTATGAGATATTTTGGAGATATTTCTGAGGGTTAGATATATAGTTGAAAGATTTTGTAAGAGAGTAGAGAGTAGATAGAAGAGAAATATATTGTACTTTGTAATAGAATAGATTTTGTGAATACAAAGAGCATTTGGAGAATCATCTTGAGCATTGTTTGTGATGGATTCCATGTGTAGTGTGTATTTTTGTGTTATTCAGGTTGAACCAGTTGGTTTAGCTTGGAGGGTGGATCTATCCTATTAGATCCCACATCATGAAATAGTTTCTTTACGATGTGAACCAGGTCTAGAGAACTTGAGGTTTAGATCTTAGTGACTTCCTCAAGTTAGAGTTTGATAATACCCTATATGGTCCATTCAGAGACTTTGAAGCAGAGTCAAGCTAACTCTCGGTAACAACTAGACTTGGGATTCTACATCAAAATATAAGATAAACAAACCAAAGAAGAAATCTTACATGGAAAAACATTATCCTACTTGAAACATGCATGGTCACACATTTCATGAATGCAAGAAAAAAATAAAGCAAGTCTTGAAACAAAAAGAACAAGAAAATGCATATCAACCGAGAAGAGTCGATAATACATATGTTTGGGATTACAAAACTTGGGTAAATTGCATAGAATGTGGTAGATATGGACATATAGCTGCTAACTATATGATAAAATGGATAATAAGATCTAGAAACTAGACTAACCCTAGAATTGCATGCTTACACTATCATAAGGTCGGTCAATTAAGTAAGGACCACAGAGACTGAGTGACAGATTCAAGCACTTTTACAAATGGAAATACTATTGAAGACATCATGAGAATGAGAAATAAAATGTGGAGGAGAGATTCAAACAATGATAATGTTGGACCAAGCACTACAGTTGGTGACACCTCATCCAATGGATCAGGTGATTCCACCACCCCCACCTAAGCAATAAAAGTAAGTATGGAAATGCACTCTATGAAGCTTTATTTTACATTAGTTCATATATTCATTGAGAATATACCAAATAAGCATGATTGAAGATGCACTATGGTATTGCATGTTATGTTTTGTGAATCTACTCTGGCCGGTCAATATGAACCAAGCATAAACTACACGTTGGTGAACATATGAAAGACAACAGAGCTGACACTATGTATCAATCATTGTATACTCACCGAGGTGAAGACTTTGGTGTGTTGACCGACCATCTCTATTTCATCAAATGAGTGGTAGGTGAAGTATTTAATGCATCACTTAGGGTATTTTTCTATATAAAGGGCAACGTGAACTCATTCATTCACCCAGCGTTAAAAATAAAATTGCAGAGCGAAGAAGAGGAATTCAAAGCAACTACATTGCAGAGTGATTCAAAACACTTTCAAAGCTACCCCAATAGATTTCAAGCATTCAGAGAAAACATCTAGTGAGTATCTAGACTCACTGAGTTAGCAGGTTATTTGCAAAGAAGCATTAAATTAACAAAAAATGGCAACCACTTCATGAACCTCGAAGATAAAGATGGGAAAGGACAATAAGGTTGTTTTAATAAAGAATTTGACCTATGAGGAACCTAGCTACAAGTTTTTCCTTTAGGTTGCTGCTCAACCTGATGATAAAGGAGAATTTTTAAGCATCCCACCTAGGGTTTTATTGGTTGAAGACATCTTTGCATACATTCACTGCAAAGTTGCAGAGATTGGAGACTTCAAACTTGAGTAAGCTTGTTAGAATCTATGCAAGGAAAATAACCTAAGTGATGAGTACAACCACATTGAAGTGAAAGGGTTAACCAATGCCCTATTGTTCCCAAAAGATTTCAAAATGGAATGGATTCACATTGTGCTTAGTCAAGTGCATCATGGAAAGATGTGGTTAGATAAACCCAAGACAATCACAAAGGATGTGATTCACACAGTGAATGGATACCCTATAACTGAGAAAGAAAAATCCCTAAGACACCCTAGATGCCTTGAGATTGAAGAGTTCACTAGAGCTGAGTGGGACGATAGAGGTCTGAAAATAAATTAAATCACCAACCCTGAAATGAAATTTTGTACATATGTGATTGGATATAAAATCTTTCAAGCCAACAGATTGAACAATGTTTCTTGTGGAGAATTCGACACTACATACAAAATAGTGAAGAAGGGACTGCAACTTGATCTAGCCAAGCTGCTACTGAAACAACTTGAAGAGAGCATGAGAACAATTATTTCAGCCTGATCTAATACATGTAAGTTTGGTTCCCTACTGATGTGCACATTCTTTTACTTACAAAATTTATTTCCATCTATCGGTAATGTCACTTGGGACACCAACCAACCTATCACAACATAGATTAGTGATTACATTAAATCACTAGGAGATAATTTCACACCTCTATTGCATGCCTACTTAACATCATTCAAGAATAGGATGCAGAAAAGGATGAGAATCCCTTCCCAGTTAGGTGAACAATACAAGGATGAGATATGTTTTATAGTTGACATCGACACAACACTCATCAAACCTGTGTACCCAAGAACAACATGGTTACCACCATTATACTATGAAATTGATATAGATCTGGCTACAAGATCTATTGAAGCCTTGCTGAATGAACCAATTGACAAATCTTTAAGTAGATTTGGCACATATGAGGAAGCCAAGTCAAGAATTAAGATTAGTTTAGAAGTCAATAAAATAGGAAGGAAGAAAATACGTATGGTGAATTCACTTTAGAAGAAATTTTTGATAAATGATGAAGAATTAGAACAATTTGTAGACATCACCGAGGAACAGACACCCATCGGTGAAAGTAAAGAGTTAAGTGATTCAGAGTCTACAAAATTAGATGTAGAGCCACCACAGGCCAAGAAAAAAAAAGTTACTAAAGTAACGACTGCATCTAGGACAAGAAGCAAAACAACAAAGGTAGACTCACCACCCTTAAAGAAAGGCATTGTAAGAACATATCAGAAAATAAAGCCTAAATCCTCAACTAAGAAACCAACACCAAGAAAATGAAATAAATATGTAAGAGGAAAAGAAGACAAGGATGATACTGAAGAATATGAAAGAGAACAAAAGAAAATCTTAGTAGAAAAGGCAAATATACCACAGACAATTGATGAATTTGCAGAGTCAATCGTCAACACATGTAGTCTAGTACATCATAAGATTAGACAATGGGGAACTCTAGCTATCGATAATAAGGACAAACTATAAGAGGCCATCATTAAGATGATGGTTACTTACAAATATGTACCTATACAATTTGGCAATCATATTCCACAAGAGCTACATGACAAGATATCAGCTAGATGGACATATGCATTGCACACAAAGAAACATATGAGAGAGAGAGATCCCTAGTTATATTCATGCCCAATTCCGCAGTTGCAGAAATTGACTCAACAATGAAGGAGCATGCCAAGAAATTTTCTGCAAAATCTAGAGGATACAAAGTATTACAAAACAAGTTAGAAGATATTGACACAAAGAGAAATAAGATTTGGACTCAAATCTTTAATCCACGTGAGAAAGTACTGGCTCTAACCAAAAATGCTCACACTAAGGAGAAGGAGGTCACACTAAGGCCTGAGCACATATTCATCAACGACACCAAGGATGTCAATCCTATTGACTTAACCAAAAAATCAAGTAAGGTCATGGATGATATTCCTCATATATTGAAATCATTAGGAGAAACACCAGTCATTACTATACAAGATATCACTCATGGTGATCTTGATGATGATGCCAAGGCTAATGAAGATGTCACTATTCCCACCAAGCCAACAAATAAACATGACACTACTAATGCTACACAGAAACTTGCACTAGGTAATATACCTTACTTGATGCAAGAAATCAATATAATGACTGAATCACAATAGACACCACCTAAGCCTAAAGAAAACATACCCATAGAAAAAGGTGATGAACATGGGGAGAAGAAAAATATGAGTAGAGAGAACAAACCAAGTGATGCACCCACCGAGAGCACTAGAGAGGGAGAAAAGGCTACAAGTCAAGAAAGAGTTGAATTAGAGATGTCTACAGCCAACCAATAGGTAGAGACCAAGCACCCTAGCCAAGGCACCACACCTCCCAAGAAATCAACGACAAAAACCAAGCAACAAAAGACTCTTGCTATAGTACCTCATTCCCCTACTTCAAGAAACATTCAAAAGAAGAAGAAGAACAAGAAAGGAAGTAAATCCCCCATCACACTCGATGAGATCATAGACATACCTAAATCTAATCCAAAAATACTTTATCCTGAGTCCGTAACAAGATATGAGGAGCTATGCAAAAGAAAAGCACTACAGGACAAGATCTGAAAGGAACATAGAAATTCACAAGTCCTAGAAACAACAAAGGAGATTCTATTGCAAGTAGTGCCTAACACCAAGATTGATCAAACTGCACCCATTATTGATCAACTTGTAGTTCTGACCGAGGAAATCACAACACAAAATGTAGACACCGAAAAGGTCATCGAGGAACAAATAGAAGAGAAGTATCAATACAAACTCACTGAGAAAATCAGCCAAGAAGTGATAGAGAATAATGTGAAACTTTCTGAACTAGTAGCTACATTAGAACTTGTTATTTCAGAAGTAGTTACCTTAGTTCAATTCAAAAGTTGTGCACTTTAGAGAACTTCACTACCAAGAATAGTGAACAAATAGCTAAGATAGATGAAAATCTAAGAGCTAGTGCACTAAGTGTATCAACCGAGACAAATGCATTCCAACTGCAATATGAAAAAAGTGTTGAATCTAAACGGTTAAGGCTTGAAATAAAAAAGACAGAAAGAAAAATCAGAGAAGAAGTAACTGAGCTACAGGAAATTTTACTAATAAATCTCACATTGTTGTTAACACACATGACTACGAAAAAAGACTCTAATTGCCACCCCAGAGATGTCAGTAACAGAAAGCATATATGACATGCACACTCAAATCACTTTGGAGAAAATGACCCTATAGCACTTAAAGGAGAAATGGGACTGTGTGTGTGTATTTGGGAACCTGTTAAGAAAGACACAGACAGTCAATAAGTCATTTCATTAGCTTGAAAGGTTAGATAAAGCATATAAAACCCACTGATATCGACCTATTTCCTGCTAACTACGAAGAGTGTGATTAGTAACATATTAGCCCTCAGAATATGCTACAATCAGTGATGAATACAACCTAGCATGAAGGATTTTTAGTTTAAAACAAGCTAAAAAGATGATAAACAAGCATTCTAGCTCTAAGCATGTGAATAATAACAATGTAAAAGTATGAAAGAAGAAGTGAAATATTAGTCTAGGATTAATCCAACAACATAACAATGTATTTTAATCTAAGGTGAAGGCTTATTTACTCTCAAAAATGGCTTCTATTTATAGAAGAATGAGAGAGAGAGAGAGGGGGGACAAGGTGAATTAATGAGTTAAGGGACTGATTAAAGGAGATGTAAGAGCCATTAATGTCTTGGGCATTAATGAGGCATGGAGGAGACATAGGCTTAAGGCATCTTCATAAATGAGGTATTAATGAAAGCCTTAAAGAGGTAAGGGAAGGGTGTAAGAGAGTGGCTTGAGAAGGTGGACCTTAAGGAAGTCAAGCTTGAGAAAGTGGACTTTCTCAAGTGGGTTGAGTTGCTAAGCATTCCTTAATGGAATGTGACAACATTAGGAGGTGGGTT
>MU225246.1:2594137-2610355 GCA_018584345.1 Thuja plicata
TTAGTGATAAAAATCACCTAGGACATTAAATCTGATTTAATAATAAATTATGCCAAAGTAACATTGTCTTGACATAACAGGGGGTATGATCACACCTAGGGAAAATAGGGTCTATGGTCGGTACAAACCAAATCTAGGTGGTTACATTTGCCCCTCTTTGAATTGGTGTGTGAGCAGCGCATTGATTCAAAGAAAGTTTTTGATTTTGACTTCAGAAAGATTGAGAATCCCGTTCTTGGTTGTTGAACGAAATGTTGATGAGATCAGTCTTGCACTTGATCGAACCAAATTGATCGAATTGATTTTGAACTTGGTTGTCGTCCAAAAATCAATAAAAGATTTTAAAAATACCAATTTTGAACTTGGTTGTCGTCCAAAAATTGATAATATTGATTCTAAACTTGGTTGTCGTTCAAAAATCAGTAAGAAGCTTCCAGAAGCTTAATAAAAATCTTTTAAAAAATGAGGAAACATACGATATCAGCTCATTAGAACCAAAGCTTTCTATCCAACAATTCTGACTTAGTCAAGGAAACTGTTATGCCCCTAGTTTGTTTGATAATGAAGTCATTTTTAATGCAGTTTCAAGCAAAAATTTAATTGATGATAGTGTGATCATGCCCCCTCAGGAATGAAATCAAAGGAAAAGAAATAAATCCCTCAGTTGAAAAGAACACAACACTTGCAGGAAGTGGTTAGGGCAAGAAAGAGTAGAGTAGAAGAAGGTGTGTTTAAAAATAAACAGATGATTACCAAGTTAATTACGTGAAAATATGAGTGATAAGGCTAATAAAATGATGTTTAGACCAAGATATATGATGAAATATGCAGTATTGACCAAAATGGGGAACAAATGAAGCAAATTGTAATTTTTGAAACTGTCGCAAAATGACACTGTGCTGCTAAAATCATCTTAGGCACCTTTGATTTAGTTCCTGATTGAGTTAAAAGAGAATAGAAATGAATTTGTAGTTGTCCGGGAGGAGTTTCAAAACCCCTAAATGTCTCAAAAGACCCATATAAGCCTCTAAAAATACCATTTCACTATTCATTTTCACTTTCCTCCATAGAAATTCAGAGAGCTCTATAGAGAAGATGGTAGTCCCCGTGAGGAAGCACCAATTTGAGATGAGCCATCGATATCAGCGACTAGCCGACTACCCACCGCCGTTAAGTGCTTGATAAACTAGCCTGTGAATTTTGCAATTTTCAATTTCATGCATTTTGGTGTGTTTTAGAGCTAGTTGAATGTAGGATCGCATCCAGGATTCTGGATCGCATCCTGTCAATCCTGACTCGCATTTGGTTTTTCCTGGATCATATCCATTTTTTCTGGATTTCTATGTCGCATCTGGTATTTCCTGGATCGCATCCAGTTCCTTAGGTTTTGCCTTGTTTTATTAGGAAATTCATCAGGGGGTCACATCCTGTTTGCTTGGGATCGTACCCCGCATTTAGGATCGCATCCTATTTTTTGGTGATCGCAGCCTGTATATGAAATCGCATCCTGTATTTCCAGGATCACATCTAGTAGAAGACTTAGATTCTTAATTTGCTTTGATCTATTTGCATACTATGAACTTTGAATGACTTAGTAGATTAGGAGTCTACCCCTTATCGTAGATAGTTTCTAATGTTTTACTATTGTGTCCAAAATTAGGCCCAATTTGAGGTAGTCACTTTTCGCGGCACATCCTACACGTGTACTTGCATTGTCTAGCCAATTTTCAGATGATGAGTAGATGACCGTGATCTGATGTGGATTGTGTTCCTTGATGGGTTTACCTAAGATTAGGGTAAACCATGGGTTGTTGATTGCTTTGGCCGAGAGATGGCATTCTGAGCACAACACCTTCCATTTACTGACAGGCGAGATTACTGTGACTCTGGAGGATGTCTGGAGGATACTCTGTGTACCGATGGTTGGACATGAGGGTTTCTTTGAGTCTAGAGCTGGTGTGGTGATTGGTACCACACGCAGATTCTTTCAAGATGATTCCATAGACCAAAGATACTTGTCATGGGATTACATGGTCGATCACTATGATCGATTAGCTGTGTACTTAGCAGGCTTGGTAGGCGGCATCCTCATGCCAGATAGAGGTTAGCATGGATTCCTAGTTGGCTAGGTGAGCATGGTTGAGCAGATGATCACCCACCATCGACATTTTTCTTAAGGGAGTTGTATATTAGCACATATGTACAAAGAGCTCCATGAGATTGTATACCACCATACCCATAGCATGATTGTTGGTATACTCATTCTTCATATTTGGGCCTGGGAGCACATCCCTGTCACATGGCCAATTGTAGATAGGCAGAGGGCACCTAAGAAGCCCTATGTATACATGTATGCAGGCCTTTTACAGCAGCCCCATCTGGGCAAGGTTGAGTACTGGTGCCATTTATTTGATGATATGACAGAGGTCGTCTAGTGACCATATCTAGACTATGAGGTGTGGACCTCTGACGCCCGATAGGTATCATTTTTGTGTCAGAGCAGATATCTGATTGCCTAGATGAGATATATTATAGAGCACTTTCTCATTACCAGAGTTCTGAGGAAGTATGGGTGGTGACAAAGCCATAGAGAAGATGTTGCAATTTATGCTCGTACCCGAGATGAGACACCTCTATGGGGTGCACAGTTGACTTATGGGACTGCATCCTAGGAGATCTGAGACATGGTGGTAGTAGACTAGGACCTTCATCCAGATGTAGAGGATGCAGGTTTTTTAGATGGATATGCTGCTGAGATGCTCCAGTATCCTTTTCCTCAATTCACGGTGCTAGAGGAGATCATTCCTCATATAGAGGAGCCACTTGATTATGATCCTGATGACCAACCCGTCAAGGGAAAAGGAGTTGCACAAAGAGATAGGGCTCTTGGGAGACATGGGGGTCATGACAGTGGTAGGGATGGTGGCAGGGATGGTGGCAGAGTTGGCAGGTGTCCTCCTCCAGATGATGGGCATGATGGAGATGAAAGGGGTGGAGGGGGAGAGGCCATGGATACAGGTGTAGCTAGTGGTAGTGGGTAGGGCCGATGTCAGAGATTCAGATTTGTAGCCCCATGACAAGATACTGGTCTGCTCTTGACTAGGGACCAACATAGGTTGTGACAGCAGGGACCACCAGAAAGGCCACAAGATCAGGATGCAGGCAGGGATAGAGATCCTTTGTCAAGATGCGAGCAGGAGAGGGAGTAGCTCCGAGCTCAGATTACAGCCTTGGAGGCCAGAGCTACGGTAATAGAGTCTAGGCTGACTATATCAAATTCTTTGCTTATAGATTGGGATAGGTAGATGGAGAGACTGAGGGCAGAGAGGGATGCATAGGCCCATACAATAGTCCATCAGGGACAGAGGGCCACATATTATTATGCCCTAAATCACGCAGTAGTTCCAGAGGGGCAGAGTGCTCCTACATTTTCTTGGGTGGCCCAATAGTCAGAGGGGGCCATGCCTCCTCCATTAGCACCTTTTGCACCACCTCCTCCTCCTCCTCCTAACTAGGGAGAGGGGGCAGGATAGAGCTAAGATTATTGTATCATTTTTAATGACATGTACATTTTGAGATCATACATGTATATCTCGATCCTGCTAAGATCCCCTCTTTTGTATATTACATTCATACATATATCTGATTCATTTTTGGCATACCGATACTCTTTGTGCTCACTGATACACTTTATGCTTTGATTTGTACCATGTTGGGATGATATATATCTGATGCAGTTGCTTGATTCTTACATGTTTCATGAGTGCTCTTTGCTTCCATACATGTGGTAAATGTATCTTTTTACACATGTGATGATATCTTGGTCTCTTGATGAGTTAATTTTGCAGATGATAACATCATTTTATGATTTTGGATGTGAGGAGTCATTACTGATATAAATGTGTTATAAATGATACCTATGTGAAAATGCAAATGTATGTTTCATTTTGATTTTTCAGTTTATGCAAAATATATGGATGGATGCACTTAGAATGTAAAGGTAAAAATGCAAGACATGGATGCTTTTATTTTTGTATTTTCATGTTTCCTCTTTTTAATGAATGCAAAATGTATGCTATGGATGTGCAACGATATTTGATATCAGTAATATAGATGATGTAATTAACTTGATGTTTTTAGAAGAAGATAGAAGCCATTTTTGAGCTTAAAATTCCTTATGCTGTTATTTTTATTGATAAATGCATCATGCAATCTCTAAATGCAGCTATATGCAGACTCTTAGGACTTGTCACTAATTAGCAAATATTGCAACATTTTTATCATCATGAAGTGGTTTTGGAATAGATACCATCTAATAGTACAACCATCACTAATACCCACTGATATTATGAAAGTATGAAGACTATATTTTATTGGAATGTCGAAAATAGACTTAGGCATCAAGGCATAGAGCCAGGATAAAAAAATAGTCATCTTCCTTTTAATATACCAGATTTTGAGTAAGGCAAGATATTGGACCCGCAATGACCTTGAAAATTCATATCCTTGGGTACATTATGATTCGTATACCTTAGTGAGAATCTGAATCAGGAAACAGACAAGGAAATTGTGTCAAACTCACCATAGTTTACACATAACAAAGATTGAGATATATGCGGCTATCCACCCATAGTGGCAGCTCTTACCATAAACATCCTAGTTAGGTGAAATTTATAGGAGCATTTGAAACAATCACCAGATGCAGAAAATCAAGAAAACATTATGCCTCCTATCCTTGTGACTCTTTATCTTTGCGCATACATCATTGAGTAACTAAGAAGACATAATAAATTATCAATTGAGAATCAATCAAATAAAATTCATAATTACTTAGATGCCCCTAGTCGAAAACATCATCAGGACATAAAAGAATCATAATCAAACCATTATCAAACTATGTTTTTAAGATAGTACTTGTTCATCCATATGTCAAACACAGTAAAGATTCATCAATCAGAAAATCAAGCAATATGGTGTTCCATGTCTGTGCTTTGATAGGATAATGCATTCTTGTTTGTGCTCTAGTATAGCCTTGTAGGAATGCTATGAATGTAAATGTCATGTCCCATGTCATTAAAAGACACCTTTGTTTTGGAAAGTGACATTGTTTTGCATGTATCAAGAAACATTGTGTCTGTGAGGCAAACCATCCTAGAGTAACATAGCAACCATAACCTACCATACTAGCAAAGAAGCCCCTAGTACAGAATGACTTATTCCTAAGACGTAAAGATAGACAAATCCCAAGAAAGGAAAAGATAGTCTTGTAGGAAAAAAGAAGTCAGCGTATAAGCACAGGCAAAATCATGAAGGCCTAGTATCAGTAGTGTATTGATAGATGGAGCGCAGAACACAAGTGACACCTGATTGCCAAGTTTTCACCACTTGGCAAGATTTTTTTTCTTTTTTGCTACCAAGATGCCTGTTTTACCAGGTGCTCATCAAGGCACTTTTCTCTTTTTCTATTTTTTTTCCTATTTTTGCTTTTTTGAATTTTTTTGTAGTATCAAGGCACCTGTTTACCAGGTTTTCACCAAGGATACCCATTTTGAAGGACCTTTTCCACTATTTTTGAATTTCTTCAAGATCAATTTTCTAAATTTTTTTGGTATTTTGCAAGAACTTTTTGCTGTACAGGCTCTGCTAGCTGAACATTAAGTGTAGAATTGCATCAAATGTAGAGTGTTGATAGGATCTAGAAGAATGTCTCCCTTAGGTTTAGCTAATTGATAAGCTCCAATCCCAAAATTAGCAGTGATAACATAAGGTCCCAGCCAGTTAGGTTCAAACTTTCCTTTCTGCTCCTTGTTAGATTGGTTTTTAGGATTCTCCTTGAGGATGAGATCTCCTACTTCAAATTTGCATGGTTTGACCTTCTTGTTGTGACCTTTGGACATATGTGCTTGATACACTTTGAGGTGATCGAACGCTTGTTGTCTGCGCTCATCTAGTAAGTCCAGGGAATTTACCCGATCAATGCGGTACTTCTCATCAGTAACCAGTCCTTGTAAAGATATCCACAAAGATGGGATTTCAACCTTAATAGGTAATACTACTTCAGTGCCATAGACTAGAGAAAAAGGCATGGCTCCAGTTGGTGTTTTGATGCTTGTTCTGTAGGCCCATAGTGCCAAATTCAGTTGTAGGTGCCAATCTCTATTAGACTTGCTCACAGTTCTGTGTAGGATCTTGAGAATATTCTTGTTTGATGCCTCAGCCTGTCCATCACCTTAAGGATAATAGATTGAGGATCAATGTTGAGTAATATGGAACTGTTCACAAAGGTCATCAATATCTTGATTTTTATATTGGCCCCCATTGTTTGTCACAATTGAAGAGGGTATCCCATATCTACAAATAATGTAGTTCAGAATGAACATAGCCACCTATTTGCTAGTGGCTTTGATTAGTAGCATAGCTTCGACCCACTTCATGAAATACTCAGTGGCCGTAATGATAAACTTGTGTCCATTTGAAGAGTTGGGATATATTTGTCCAACCAAGTCAAAGGCCCATTGTTGAAATGGCCAATGTGTTATGAAAGGTATAAGTTCTTTGGCAAGAGCATGGATAAGGTTTCCATGTGTCTGGAATTTAAGACATGCTTTTGAAAATTGAATAGCATCTTTCTCCATGGCAGGCCAATAATAGCCTACTCTGAGCAGTTTCTTGGCTAATGAAAATTCGTTCGAGTGTGATCTGCATATGCCTTCGTGGACATCTTTTAATGCTAGATCAGAATCTTCAAGTTGTAAACACTGAAGAAGTGTATCGTCAATACTGCATTGATATAGGTTGTTAGTTATGAGGATGTAATGTGATGCTTTTCTAATCAGGGATATTTTCTCATTTCTAGATAGATTGGCAAGAATGGTTTGGTCTAAAAGGTAAGCAATGATACTGGCATATCGCGATTGATTCAAGGTATTAAAGGTAAATATTACCTGGTATTCAGGGTTAGCAAAGGCAGGATAGGATATTTATTCCACCAAGAAGTCATAGAGGAATTGATGCTCCTCCAGCTGTAACATGGATGCCAAGGTAGCCATAGCATCCGTAGCCTTGTTCTCTGATCTCGGTATCTACTAGAAGGTGACGAAGACAAATTACTTCTTCAAATAATTAACCATTTGTTTGTAGGGCATCAATTTTTCATCCTTTTTTTGATACTCCCCATTGACTTGATTGATAATTAGTTGGGAGTCACCATACATGTGTAACTCTATGATCTTCCATTCCATAGCTAGCTTGAGGCCATTGACCAATGCTTCATATTCTAAGATATTGTTGGTGCATGGAAACAACAATTTGTAAGATTTGAGTCTTGTATCCTTGTGGAGTTATGAAGAGAACCCCTGATCTAGATCCTTGTTGAGTAAATGAACCATCAAAGTACATCTCCAATGGATGTTTAATGAGATACATGATTATTTCATCAGGAAATTCAATTAGTAAAGGTTCATCATCCTAGAGTGGTGAATCAGCCAATTGATCTATTAGTACCTGTCCTTTGATAGCTCTCTATTCCACATATTCAATGTCAAACTCACTGAGAATTAGGAACCACTTTTCCAAACGTCCTATTTTCCATGAATAGGCGCCCATGAATAGGCACCATAAGAATAGGTGGAGCAGCCAGGTACCCTTTCAATTCTCTGAAGTTTGCTTCACAGTGTTCATCCCATTTGAATGTAACCCCTTTGTGTAGTAGCTTAGTAAAGGGTTGTGCCTTATCTGCAAGTTGGGACATGAATCTCCTGATAGACTGGAGTCTCCCTTGTAGTGTCCTAATTTGACTGATGTTAAAAGGAGGATCGATCTCTAGAATAGCTTTTACCTTTGCAGGATCTACCTTGATTCCTTTTGCTGATACTATGAATCCTCAGAGCTTGCCTGATTGAACCCCAAAGGCACATTTCTTCGGGTTGAGCCTGAGTTGGAACTATTCCATTTGATCCAATATCTTTCTTAGGTTAGCAATGTGAGTACTTCTTTCTTTGGATTTAGCCAATGTGTCATCGACATAGTCCTCCATGTTCTTGTGCATCATGTCATGGAATATTTTTGTCATAGCTCTTTGATATATTGCACCGGCATTCTTTAACCCAAATGGCATGATGTTCCAGAAAAATGTGCCCCATGCGCATGTGAATGTGGTTTTCTCTTTATCCTCAGGGGTGATCTTGATTTGATTATAGCCAGATAATTCAGCCATTTATGAATACATCTGGTAGCCTGCCGTAAGGTCTATGATCATGTCAATGTTTGGTAGAGGGAAATCATCTTTCGGACATGCTTTGTTGAGGTCTCTAAACTCTGTACAGATTCTAATAGATTTATCAAATTTAGAAATGGAGACCACATTGGAGATCCATGCTACATAGGCAATGACTCAAATAAATCCAGCTTTCAACAACTTTTCTAATTCTGCTTTCACCAACAATGCAACATGAGGATGCATTTTTCTAAGTTTTTTTTTCACAGGCTTGATCCTAGGTGCTATAGATAAGTGGTGCATGATGAGATTAGGATCTAGCCCTGGCATATCAGTGTAAGACCATGCAAAGTTGATCTTCTTCTCCTTCAGGAACTCTGTGAACTGTACCTTCTCTTCTTCTAATAAAGATTGTGCTAGATGAACTATTTGAGGATTTTCAATGGTGCCCAAGTTTACTGTCTGTTTTGGTTCAAACAATACCAAAGATCTTTCCTGAAAGTGTTTAGGGAGGATATCAAGAGTCTCATCCTTTGGCACCTTGAAGAGGTTTTCACCATTGGATATGTCTTTTTTCTTTACTATTTTCAGATCTGATATTGCCATAGAGTGGTTTTCACCACCAATCCACTTTTTCTTTCTATTTTTCAGTTTGTGACTAAGAAACTTGATATCCTCCTGTGACATGTTCTCACTCCTTGCTTTGGTGGAAGAAGGGTAAGGTTCACAAGAATTAAGATAACAAGCTAGAGAGTGGTCATTGGAAAAGTCAAGGATAGGAGTAGGATCGGTTTCAGTCCAATAAATTAGGTCTGGAAGTACCAATGTTAGGGAGTCAAATTCTAGGAAGGACATCATCGTGTTAGCATCAAGACCATTAATCGACATGACACGATCTATTAAGTTAATTTCTTTGATATTTAGATCAATAAGAGTAAGATCATTGTTAAAAGGGTCATTATCAATCATATATGGATTGAACTCTAGTGACTCATCAGTAGAAATCTCATCATCATCCCTCTGTAAAAGGAGGCTTCTTGCTTGTAGTCTATGAAATTCTCTTAGACTTATGTATTCACCAGTGTCTCCATCAATGATCGGGGGAATGAACTCTTTTTCTGCTTCAGGAGGATCAGTATTATTGAAAGGAGTGTTAGGTCGTTTACTAGGAGCTGAGGAAGCTGAAAAAATGTGAATTGTATCTATTCTGATATCTTCAGAGGCAATAGATAGCCGATCCCATTCATAGTCATGAGAGTCTGTGACATCATCATCAGATCTGTTTAAATATTCAGCAGTGTTTATTTGATGGACTCGATTAGCTGCTTGTAGATCAAAGCGAGGTAGATCGAGGACATCTGAAATTCTGACCAATTGCCCCCAGTTAGGATGTAAATTTTGTGGCCGGGGTACCTCTTGAGTGATTGTTACTATGGTGTCTCCTACCTCTTGAATGGGAGGTTGTGCTAGCAAAGGAGTGTGAAGATCATGTGGTACCTCAAAGCTAGGTACATAGGTTTCTCCTTGGTATTGGGGTCTTGTGCACCAATATGTAGAAATATTTCATAGGACCATTGCTCTAGTTCTATCTCATCTATTTTATCGCTCCCTGTCTTAGAAGGTGAACTCTCTTTTGAAGTAGGTTTGTTATATTGAGTACTAAAACCCAGTCCTATTTTATCTCTATTGAGGCGGAACTCTATGGGTATGGGTTCAATGATCCCTCGTTATGTGTCATTTAGAGGTCCCTTTCCTTTGTAACCCATTTGTGTAAGGAAATCATATCCATTTCCATATTGTTCAGGGGATATCTTCACATGTTTGACCTCATATTACATTGGTTCTCCTTTGTAAAGCCAGTTCAAGACTGCCTATTCTTCTGTGTTATCTAAAGAAGACGTGGATGCCTTTATCATGCCAGTTTCCTTGTGTATTTCTGGCTCTTTGGATGCTAGAGGTGTGAATGTGGATGAAGGTTTTCCATATGATCTTGGTGACACTGAAAGGTCTGTCAGTGAAGGAGTCGGGTCCATCTTGTACTCTCCCATACCTATTTCTTCAAGTTTCAATTTTTTGCTAAAACTCTTCATAACCATGTCCTTGGTAGTTTTAGGAGCAACGATATCCATAGCTTCTTTGTTGTGTGGGATCATGCTACCTTCTTTAATATTGTTGCAAGTATAGTTAGCATCTGCAGGAATCATCACTTCCACCGCATTATGTGGGAATTTTATGCATTGGTGATAAGTGGACGGTACAGCTTGAATCTCATGAATCCATGGTCAGCCTAGTAGAATATTGTAGGCTAGTGGTAAGTCCAGAACTTGACATATGGCATTCCTCTCAATCGGTTTGACTCTGATATGTAGAGAAATAAGACCTCTAGAGGATCTTTCTTCCTCATCATAAGCTTTGATGGTTATCTTGTTT
This sequence comes from Thuja plicata, assembly GCA_018584345.1. Lineage (NCBI taxonomy): Eukaryota > Viridiplantae > Streptophyta > Pinopsida > Cupressales > Cupressaceae > Thuja > Thuja plicata. Next base: position 2,604,783 of record MU225246.1, read on the forward strand.
CTAGTGTCAATTGTTTATTCTGAGAGACCTAGTCTCTTGATGAGATCTAGTGTACAGGTATTCAATCCTATGCCTCCATCTATCAATACGCGTCTAACATGAGATTTATGAATAAGGACTTCGATATGGAGGGGTTGATTGTGTGGATGGTTCAATGACTTCTTGTCCTCTTCAAAAAAGGAGAGCTAGTGCAGAGCTGAGATGTGATTGACCATCGCTTGAAACTTGTCTATGTCAATATCTTTTAGAACATTATCAATGTGTAGGGCTTGTTCTTGGATTTCCCTATGTACCATGGATATCTTGAGCAATTTGAAGATGGAAATTTTGGCAGCGGTTCATTGCAATTGGTCTACCAAGTCATATTTTTCTGTAAGGATAGTGACCACGTTTTTCACTGCTGGTTTAGGAATAGTTACAATAGGCATCTTGGGTGTTGATGTTAGTTTTGGAGGTCCCTTGATTGTAACCTATTCTTGGCTTCGGGTTATAGCATTTGAGGAGGATGAGGCACCTTTAATTGTGATTACATTGATGGATTCAGTTTTAATGTTAAGCATATTAATCACATTGCCACTTTTGGAATATGTGTAGTTTACCTCATTACCCTTCCCTTTAGATGTCTCTCCTTGATTGTAATTAGGAAAAGGTTTGTTGAATTTTGTATGATCCTCATTGGTAGTATGTCTGTCTACTTTGATCTTACCTCCTTTGATGAGGTCTTGGATGACATGCTTAAGTTTGAGACAATTTTTAGTCTTATGTCCCTTATTTTTGTGGAAGATATAATAGGAATTATCATCCCACCACCTGATTTTGATCATTGGTTCCCATGGTTTTGAATCGGGAATCATAAGAACTTTGTTATCCACCAATGTTTTCAAAATAGTCTCAAGAAGTTCCCCCAAAGGAGTGAATGTTCTTTGGGGTTTTGAAGCCCAAGTTTGTTCTTTGTTGTTATCATTGTTTGTTTTGGGAACGGGAGGTGTTACTTTAGCCTCTTTGCTTGCATGCATGCCATTGGTTAGATTGAATGCCTTAGGTTTAGAATTTATGTTAGAGGCATCAACTACTCTGTCATTAACAACATTTTTGTTTTGCTTCCACCATTTAGTCTTGGAGTTGGAGTTACTGCCTTTGTTTTCATTTTGGAGGGTGATCTCTCCCTTTTTTACCATGACTTCCTCAATACAGAGGGCATTTTTAATCATCCTATGAAAGCTAGGAGAATCTTGCATTTGTAGGGCATAGCTCAATTCAGGCACTAGATTATTAATGAAGATTTCCATCTTCTCCACTTTGGGAATGACCCTTGAATATCATGCAAAAATCTTCCTCCATCTTTGTAGGAAGTGTGTAAATGATTCTCCAATTTTCTGTTTGGTATTGCATAGGTCCATCATAGTTACATCATGTTGGATGTTGTAGGAGTAATGTTGAATGAACCATTGCATCAACTCCTTGAATGTCTTGACCTTAGGGTTTAATTTTGAGAACCACTCCATGGCATTACCTCTTAGAATTCCTGGAAATAGTCGCACGAGGTATGTGGGTTTGTGCATGTACTCGATGCTTAGAGCACAAAATTCCCTTACATGGTCATGTGGATCAGTTTCTCCTATGTAATTGTCATACTTTGGCCTTGCCACATTAGGAGGAAATGGGACCATAGTGATACTCTTGTCAAAAGGAAATGGACAAATGGCATCCAAAGAGTATTGTGTTTTGGGTTTCTCCTTCTCTTGTTTGAGGTTCATGAGCTCCATTTGCATTAGATTGAGTTGTTTGGTGAGAATGGATATCGGTTTTGGTACCTCCTTTTCTTTGAGATTTTCCACATTATAATCCTTGGGTAACTTGACACTGATGGATGCTAGATGGAGGAAGTACTTTTCTTTATCATCACTAGTTATCCATCCTAATAGCTTGTGGATTTGTTTACTTTGTTTGAGTTTCTCGTATTCATCTTCAGGGATTTCTTCTTCACTGTTTGATCCAAATGGATTATATTCAAACTTGGGTCTTTCTTCCTCTTCCATGCCTTCGGATTGTGCTTGTTTGCCATCATTATAACCCTTAAAGGCCTTACTCCATTCGTTAGTGTTGCTATCCATTGGAGGTGAATCTAGATCAAAAAGGGAACTGTGAGAAGTTTCTCCTTGAAAGTGTGGTGTTTTAGGAGGCTCTTTTGATCTTTTAGTTGTGTATTGGTTGCGTCTTGTGTTAACCATGAAGTTTTTTTCTCAACTTTGTTAACGTTTCCCAATAGTGTAAGTAAGGATTTTAGATCATTCATGTGGGCGTGTCTAGGTAGAGGTAACTATTTGTTGTTGGTGGATGTAAATGATTCCAGCGTCAGAGGGTTAGAATGCCTTGATAGTGAGCTAGGAACCAAGTTGTTGATTGAAAATGAGTAGACCACACGTATTGAACTGATTGTGAAAGACTGACTAGGCATGCAAAGTGGATGTTTCAAAAGTGTTTTGAAATAAAAATAGGGAGACCAGAAGAGACAACAGGAACCAGCTAAAGAGCCAAAAGGGTATCCTAATCAACTGAGACTTCCTAAGAAAAACTCCTACCCCACTGTCCTGAATGAGAGCTCCTAGATGCAAGCCTCTAATGGTACCAGATACGATCCTAGAATCTAGATACGACTTCTTCCTGACCAGATAAGATCCTAAATACCAAATGCAATCCTAAAAATTGCATACAATTTGGGAAAAATAGGATACGATCTTATGATGTTTTTGTCAGTTTGGGTTAGTTTTGAAAAATTCATTTTTGGAGTGCGTGAAGTTTCTTGTTTCTAGATTGTGTCAGGAGGTGTCATAAGGTGTGAAAAACACTTGTACTCCAGGGTTTAAAATTTTTTGATTATTTTGAGGAGCTTATCTTTTTAATGATCTTTTAGACATGTCAAACAGTTTTGCATTGTTAAGAGGGCAAAACAAACACTCATCTTTCCCTATTCTCTAGGTGGAGGATGAAAATATTTTCTCATTGACTTAGGTACACACTCAAATACTAATCAGAATACAGCCATAACCAAGCACGTAGTGACTCTAGTCATGATGTTGTATTAGCCGACTCCAAACACAAGTGAGGGCACAATATGATGAGTGTCTTGGGCCAATTACTTTTTGCCTTGCACAAAGATTATCACCCTTTCGGGGATGACTCAAGAATTATTTTAGTTGAAGTTGTTGTAGATTATTGGGCAATCCGTTTGAAACTATCCTCCATAGAATTGCACAAGGAAAAATTCAGGTATATATCCCTATGAGTACCTGAATATATGTAGTCTCGCAAGCAAGATTCAAGTGGCTCCGCTCTACATATACTCAAATATGTTCAAGGAATGATGTCGTAATTCCAAGAATAAAACCAGTTCTATCTTCTGAGGCTTTAGCCTATGAGGAAGCAACTATTTATAGTGAGTTGGAAGGGTCGGTGTAAGACTTGTCCTCACTTGGGTCATTCCCGGGAGATTTTTTCCTCAACCGGTAGGCCCTCTACTGTTTAATAAGCATACAAAGGATTGGCGAGCTTTGGATGTCTAGACTTCTAATTCTTTCGAGGAAGAAGAGCATACTCTCTTAATCTAATCCATTTTCTCCCAAAGCACTCAAAACAAAATTTATTCCCTCAAGCTATGTTGAGCTTGATTTAATTGTTCCTATTTTAAGAAAACAGGATGCTTGAAAGGAAAATTTTGCCTTGTTCAATTAACCACAATGATTTAATGATTTGTGTTGTTCAATTTCTGATCAAAAAAGAATTAAGCGATTGAACTTATTATTTAATCCCACATATTTAGTGCTTTGTTTTGTTCATTTACTATCCAAAAAGAATTAAGTGATTTGTTTTCTTGTTCATTTTTCCCCAATTTCATCACAAATGATAAGACAACGTCTAACTTTCTAATTTTCCTCAAGAGGAAAAGAGCATATTATATGGTTGTTTTAGCAAGTGGAGAAATGGTTTTAAGTTTGGAAAGAAAGGAAATAGAAGTCAAGATGGGGGTTGGAAACCTGTAAAACCACGTTAGTATCTGTTGATGAAAACTCTCATAAAAACCTTTGAAAACACCCTACAAACACTTGTTAAGCTGCAAATCATCAAAAACACCACTTGTTAAAATGTTAGGGGTTAGGAAAACAAGATGCTCAAACTTTTTAACCAAATACAAGCCTTAATTTATACTAAATATGACACAGTATACCGTATGTGAGCTTTTACACTGAATGTGATCCCTTGCTGACCAGATGTGAACCTAAACCAGAAACGACCCGGGAAATCTCGGATGCAATCCAACTTTTTCGCAGTGCGATGGCATATCCGAGATGCGATCCTGAGTGATTAAAAATGATCCTGTGACCGAATCTTGAGCATGCAAATTGGCAGAAAAATGTTAGAAAATGAGGCCAAGTTGAAAATTGGGCCCCACGGTGGGCGCCATAAATGTGTGTGTATTTGGGAACCTGTTAAGAAACACACAAACACTCAATAAGTCATTTCATTAGCTTGAAAGGTTAGATAAATCGTACAAAACCCACTGATATTGACCTATTGCCTGCTAACTAGGAAGAGTGTGATTAGTAACATATTAGCCCTCAGAATATGCTACAATCAGTGACGAATACAACCTAGCATGAAGGATTTTTAGTTTAAAACAAGCTAAAAAGATGATAAAAAAGCACTCTAGCTCTAAGCATGTGAATAATAACAATGTAAAAGTATGAAAAAAGAAGTGAAATATTAGTCTAGGATTAATCCAACAACATAACAATGTATTTTAATCTAAGGTGAAGGCTTATTTACTCTCAAAAATGGCTTCTATTTATAGAAGAATGAGAGAGAGGGGGGGGGACAAGGTGAATTAATGAGTTAAGGGACTGATTAATGGAGATGTAAGAGCCATTAATGCCTTGGGCATTAATGAGGCATGGAGGAGGCATAGGCTTAAGGCATCTTCATAAATGAGGTATTAATGAAAGCCTTAAAGAGGTAAGGGAGTGGCTTGAGAAGGTGGACCTTAAGGAAGTCAAGCTTGAGAAAGTGGACTTTCTCAAGTGGGTTGAGTTGCTAAGCATTCCTTAATGGAATGTGACAACATTAGGAGGTGGGTTAGGGCTGAAATTAGGATTAGGATTAGATTAGCAAGGGTGAATGGATTGAGAAGGGTTAGAACCCAGGGTAGAAGTGGTTGAGATAGGTTAGGTTGGGGTTTAGGGGAATATTAATAAATAAATTAAACTTATTTAATTCATTCAAAAATAGGAATTAATTATTTAAACAATGAAATTGCTTTTTAATAATTAAGGGACTATAGCCATTTTAATTAAATTAAATAGGATAGGGGAATGGGTTATTTTGCAAGTGGGTAATTGATTTAGGGGTTTATTTAATTCCTTTATAGTTAAATACTATAGCCATATTTGATTTTGATAATATTTGATTGGTTGAAATTGATTTGAATTGTATGGCTGAAGTAGTTAATATAAATTAGTGATAAAAATCACCTAGGACATTAAATCTGATTTAATAATAAATTATGCCAAAGTAACATT
>MU225246.1:2637193-2652897 GCA_018584345.1 Thuja plicata
CATCAGGAAGTCCTCAATGCAAGTGAATGAGTCAGGTGCCAAGGAGGTGAACTCTACATCTATTTGGAGAATCCTGAACTGATCCATGGTGCCAAACAAAGTGGAGAACTTGTCCCACATATCCCTGAGTGTAGTGAGACCATCCAGGTGAAACAATAACCCATCTAAAACATTCATGGCAATGAGGCCCATTGCCTCATCCATCCTGTTTCTGTGCATAAGTGCCTCATAAGGTCTCTGAAGAACTGGCTGAACTGCATCCATGCAGGACCATAAACCTCATGACATGAGGAGTCTGGTTATGTGTGGCTTCCATGTGTGATACTTATGGCGTGTCAGCCGGGCCACAGAGGGGTCCGACATTGAGAGAAGAGAAGACGGAAGTAGAAGGGACTATTTCTGAAAGTAAATAATAGAAAGTAGATTTCACCCCCCCACAATGTATATATTCTATCCCCTGAGCACCACAAATAATCAATTACTGAAAGCACACAAAAAAAATGAGGAGAAAACCTGAGTTCCAGAAGCCGAACAGGAGCACAAACGAAGGCATGACTTTGACTGCGAAAATCAAAAACCAAATAGAAAAAATAGGAAATGAGACCTGCACCAATGCATCCGTCTCGGAAACACCTTTCCGACAATATAAGACACTTGCGATTTCGAGTCCGTTTGCTCAAGTTACGAGAAAAAAACCAACTGCCCCTTCAAAAAAATGATTCTCTGGAAAAACACAGAGATGGGATAAATTTTGACGGTCGTTCGGCTGTCACAGGCTGTCGGCGGCACGGTGGCGGTGTTCTGGTGGCGCCACCGGTGGAGGCAGAGCGCGGGCGGCGAATAGGCGGCTGTCGGGTGGCGGTTGGGCAGCGCCCGGGCGGCTGTCGGTCGGCGGCCGAGCGGAGGTTGTGCTCTGGGGGCGCGCCAGTGCAGCGGCCGGTGGCGGCGGCTTGGGGGTGGCGCGCCGGTGGCGCCCCTTAACTCCGGGTTGCGCATTTTTTATCAGCGCTGGCAGAGGTGGTTGGTCGGAGGCGCGCGGGAGGCGCGAGAAGATTTAACACTGGCTGCGTTATGTGAAACGCAGAAAAATCATTAAAAATGATTTTTTTTATTTTTTTTTCAAAATTTTCTCATTTTGCGAGTCCGTACGGCCCTAGAAGGCCAAAAAATTTCGCCTGTGCCCACGGAGGCTAAACTAGTCGAGTCTTATATGATTTTGACTCTCTCGGGCCTTCTGAACGCAATGGTAGAGTCCTTTTCTGCTCAATATGCTCCAAAAGATCATGCCTCCTCCAAAGTGCCAAAAAAAACTCCAGAAAACCCCAGAGAAGCTATGACTGACTTCTTCAAATCGCGGCTTCAAACATCTTCAAACCAGACAGCAGCAGGGCGGCTCTAATACCATGTAGGATTTTGCAAACATGCAAATCCACAGACCCCGAATATACCTGCATGCAAGAACCTGATACAAAGTAGAAGCACAAAGGAAAAAGCTGAAGAACTCAGAAGTTGCTCAGAAAGTGCGAGTGAAATTATAATCTGAATTAATAAAAAGCAATTACAAAGTTTGACCTTATAAAGGTGAATGAAACCCTAAAAGGTAAATACTAGGTTGCACATTATTAATTAAGAGTTGATTAATAATGCACCTAAGAGATGCTTAAGCAACTAGAGTAAAATGAAATAATACTCTAACAATTATAATGATAGAAAAAAATAGGAGGAAGATGGAAAATAAGAAGCTTAAACTTCAGGCCCGAGTTCTAGAACCAGATCAAGAACCAAAAACAGATCTCAGGTGCAAATTAAAGACATCACAAATCTACAGGACTCTATCCAAAACATGGAATCTCAGATGGAAGAAATCTAGATCATAGAAGAAAAAATGGATGTAGCTGTGAAGCGATAAGTATTGCTAGACTATTTTGGTTGTTGGGAGTTTTTTTCGCTGTTGTTTTGCTGGAAGTTTCTCGTAGTCTATCTTTTTGATATGTTATGAACTATATTGTGTAATCTGGGGTTAAGCCCTTTTTTGGTTTTCTATCTTCTCTGACAGAATGTTGTTATTTTGGTCTTTTATTCTTATCTTTTATATCTTTGTTAAAGGGTTTCGGGGCCCCTTCAAAACATGTTGTTATTTTAATAAAAACAATACAACAAAACAAGATGTTTTTGAATAAATTTACAAAAGAAGAGATATAAACTACAATTGAACAAATCCATCTGTATAAGGCTCCCGATCTGGATAGATTTACAACCCACTTTTTCCAATAATGTTGGCATTTTATAGGGGATGAGATGGTAGAAGCATTAGAAAGTGCTAGGAACTTAGGAACATTCTTGAGAGAAATTAACTATACATTCATAACTCTTATTACCAAATAAGAGAATTCAGAAAGTCTAGATGAATACCATCCTATCTCCCTATGTAACACTATTTATAAAATAATGACTAAGGCCCTAGCTAACGGATTGAAACTAATTTTACCTAGAATTATTGCAGAAGAAAACACATGGTTTGTACCTAAGAGATTCATCTATGATGGTGTTATAATAGCCCAAGAAGTTATTCATTCAGTCCAACAAAATTAAAAACCTAGTATGCTTGTTAAATTAGATATTAAGAAAGCTTATGATAACGTAGATTGGAGGTTTTTATGTAAATGCTTGGAAGCCTTTGACTTTCCTAAGCAATGTATTAATCTTATCTTTGAGTGTATCTTGACCCCTAAGATATTGGTACTAGTTAATGGTACTATGGAAGGATTCTTTGAGATATGTCAAGGTTTGAGACGAGGAGATCCGATATCCCTCTTTCTATTCATCATTATGGCAAAAGCACTAGGTAGAACAATTTCAAGATCCTAGGAATCAGGAAACATAGTAGGAATAAAGATAACTAGTAATCTACCAACCATTACACATTAACAATTTTTTGATGACACATTAATGTTTGGAGAAAGAAGTAAGAAAGAATAAAAACACTTATGAACCATTTTGGAATGGTACTCTAGAGCCTCAGGACAGGAAGTCAGTAAACACAAATCTGAAATTTTCCTTTTTAACACTAATATAAGGCTTGAAAGAAAGATCATTAAAATTTTAGGACTTAAAAGGGGTGAACTAATTTGATAATATTTAGTACTCCCTTTGGAGAAATGAAAAAGATCTACAAAGTTATGGGATAATTTGTTAACCGGATTAGACAATACACACATAGTCTTGGAGAGGGAAAATTTTATCCATGGCTAGGAGAGTGGTTATGCTAAAATCAATTCTCTCTACATTTCCTCAATTCCAAATGACTTGTCTTCCACTAGAATAAGAGCCAGAAAGAAATTGGCTTAAAAACTTAGATCATTTTATTGGCATGGAAAAACAAAAAAAAAAAAAATTTCTCTTTAATGGCATGGAATAAGATCTGCAAACCAAAAATACAAGGGGCGTAGGTTTAAAAAATTAGGCTAAATAGAATCAGGCCTTAGGTGCTAAGCTAATTTAGAAAATACATAAAGAACCAAACTTTAAAAGGGTAAGGATTTTGAAGCATAAATACCTAAATTCTGATGATCCAACTAGCATTTTAAGAATTGTCTCTCCTCCCATAGGATCAAGAATTTGGAACTTTCTTATTAGCTATAGAAATGTAATCACATATAAGTTATCTTGGAATATAATAGAAGGCAGTAAGACACTATTTGTTGGGAGACTCATGGGGAGGATACCCTCCTATATCAAGCCTCATCAATAATCAGAATAGGATAGACATATTTCAAAATAAATTAGGTAGGTTTGTTAAAATTTATATTACAATGAATAACAATGACCCTACTCCAGGAAGGAAATGGAAAATATTAAATGATATGAATGTATCAAGAGAGGATATTAACCAACTAGAAAGTGTTCTACAAGATATAATTTTAACAATTGGTAAAGGAGAACATAAAATAATATGGAGTTGGGATAAAATTTGTGAATATAATGTAAATGAAGGTTATAATTATACTTGTAATAATGGATAGTGGTCTAAAATTACCCAACCCTTAAACCTATGATGGGATAGTTTGTGTCTACCCAAATTTGGAACATTCCTATTGGGAGCGATGCAAAAGAAGATATTAACTATGGATTGGTTTAATCAGTTTACTACATTCCCTATAGACTTGCTTAGTTTTCTAAAAACATGGAAAACATATCTTAGACATAGAATTTATGCATTATTATGGATAATCTCACCTTCGATCTTATTATGGGAGGTGTGGAAAGAGAGAAATAACAGAATCTTTAAAGACTCTCAATTTTCCATAGTACAACTAACTAATAAAATTGAAGCTTCTATAGTAAAAGTAGCCAATAGTAGACTAAATAACATGCGACAAAAGGATACAACATTCTTGAGAAGGGAGGAAAAGATAAGAATGAAATGGACAGGGTTGAATATTTTGACATTTGTAGGTGATGGGGGCCTTTCAGAAGAAGAAAAGAGGACATGTAAGTGGATCCCCCCAAATAATGGTTGGTTTAAGCTTAATTTTGATGGAGCTTCCAGAGGAAACTCAAGGAAAGCAGGTATAGGTTGTGTGATTCATCATTGGGATGGTTCAGTAGTTTCTAGTTTGGCAAGGCCTTTGGGAGAGTTGACTAATAACATGGCATATATAAATACATTAATTGAAGGATTACTATTATGCAAAGACCTTGGGATAAAACAAATTGGAGATAGAAGGGCATTCTGCCTTATTTATTAATACACTCAGAACATGCACAACTCAAAATTGGAGACTAGATAATCTAGTTGGTAGAACTTAAGAACTATTGAAATATTTTAAATCTACTATAAGTAATCATATCTATAGAGAAGGCAATAACAAAGTAGATAGGATATCTAATTTGGGTGCGGATTGTACTTGGGAAGAAAATATTGGTATTGGTTAATCTAGATACTAATAATGCAACCTTGGATGTCTTCCATAAGGAAGTATCAAAACCTCTCTTTTTTGATAATTTGTAGCTTGGGCTTGTCTGAACTATTTATTAATTAATATTTTTGTTTGATATTAGGTTTTGGTCTCTTCTTTGGTGTGTTATTTTTCTTGTTTAGTTTTTCCTTATGAGTGTAGGATTCTCATTATTAGGTTTAGTTTTGTCAACTTTTACTAGTGGTTTGGTATAGTTTACCATTCCAACACTGGAGGTGTTAGGTTATTTTAGTTGTTCCATTTTGGGTTGGTCTATTTTTTATAAGTCAAAGACTTTGTTAGCTTATTTTAATTATGTTGTATTTTCTTTGGGATGTTTTTCAATTCACTAGTATTGTGATTATTATGAGGATTAAATGTTGGATGTTTATTAATGTGTATCAAATAGAAATATTGATATTTCTACTACTTCTATAACAACCTATCACTTTGATGCATTCACTTTACCAATATGTGATTTGATTATGTTCTTTATTTTCTTCTTTTGGGACTTTACCCATCACATTTTGCCTAATTTTCATCATTTGTGGCTTACTATGCTTAACATCAGGGACTAATATTCCTTCCTTTTAGTATTTTCTAGGTTTAGTTTTGATATGTTTCCTTTGGCTACTTTGAAGGGATGGATGACATTGTTTGGTCACATTCAGGTTTTATGTTTCATGTAACCATGATGAGGTAATAACTTTTATAAAATCTAGGGTAATTATTGATCAAGGGTCTTAGTCGAATCTTGTTTTTTCTAAGTGATTTATTAATGATAGGTAGTGTTAAATATGCCATTTAATAATGACTCTATACAGGCAAGGAATTAAAATGCTTTCGTAATGATTGGGAGTACTGTCGTGGTTATCCAGACTAGTGTATGGTCTATTAACTTTACCTAGGGAAGATCATTCTATATTTTGGAGCAATCCCTATGTACTCTACATAAGGAATTTTGTAATATTATTGTTATCTTTTTTTCTGAGAGTAGTGATAGGATGGACACCCCAGTTAAGCCGAAAGGGAAAAAGAGACAAATGGATAGCACTTGAGATGTAACTGTGAATAGGTTGCAAGGCATTATCAAATTTCCCCATAAATTGGTGGTAAGGATGGTAATGCGTATTTTGGGGGATGAATATATTTTCAATGAATAGAGGACTAGAGAAAATTTGGACATAGCCTCTATTTTTTTAGCACTAGCAATGTATTTTGAGCAAGATAGAGATATTGTGGTCAAATTGTTCAATATTTTTTTTATTAATGATATCTTGGAGGACATAGGTAGAGTGACGATAAAAATTTATGCATGTTAGAGTATTATTACTTTATGCTTATTAATTAAATCATATTGATTTAATTATATAAGTTCCTATTACTCTAGTTACTTAAGCTTCATTTAGGTGCATTATTAATTAATTATTAATTAATAATGTGCAACCTAGTTTTTCCCTTTAGGGTTTCTATCTCACAATTTATAAGATTGAGCTTTGTACTTTTTCATTATCGCATAATACATTTTGAGCTCTGACATTTTTGAGCACAAGAGGGTTTTACTTTTTTCATATTATTGCTTCATTCTTTGTCACAGGTTTATTGCATGTAGTTGGATCTTGAAGTTGAATCTGATATTTCATCAGTTTCTACATGGTATCAGAACCTTGCTGCTGCAGCTTGTTCAAGTTTTTTGGAGCTGTGGATCAAGCCCTTTCTTTCTGGGGTTTTCTAGTGTTTTTTATATTGCATCTAGGGGGTTGCAATTTTTTGGAGCTCCTTGGGCAAAAATCGACCTCACGGTTGCGTCTAGAAGGCCCAAAATACCCAAAATCCATATAAAATTTGACTTTTTTAGACACCGGAGCTTCTAGGAAATTTTTTTCTCTCCAGGCTGTACAATACGCAAAATGAGAAAAAAATTAAAAAATTAAAAAAAAAATCATTTTTTAATGATTTTTGGCATTTAGAAAAAATGCCTACAGTTATACCAAAAAGGTGCCACTCGCGCGCCACCAGAGGGCCACCGCCGCCGGCTGCTACACTGGTGTGCCACCGGAGCCCAGCCACCACCCAGCCTCCTCTCAGTCGTCGCCCGGCCTCCGCTCGGCCGCCCCCGGTCTCCACCCAGCCTTAATAGTGACATCAGCTGACATCACCAGGACATCAGCCGACTGCCATACGGCCGTCAAAATTAAGATAGGGTCTATGTTTTTCCAGCAAGCTTGCACTTTGGGGGTCCTGTTGGTTGTTTTCTCGTAACTTGAGCAAATGGAATCGAAAATGCAAGTATAGTATATTGTCAGAAAGGTGTTTTTGAGCTAGATGTGTTGATACTAGTCTTGATCATTGGTTCCCCCATTTGAGCCTCTATTTTTGGTGTCAAAGTTGAGGTTTTTTTCTCCTCCTTCTCTGCATTCAGAAACTCAGGTTTTTCTCTGGTTCTTTGTGTTTTTTGCTTTATCTTGTGGTGTACGGGAGTTAGTTTGATAGTTTTTTGGAGGGTACATATTTATTTTTTTATTTTCAATTCAGAGAGACCCTTCTACTTTCATCTTATTCTCTCAATGTCGGACACGTCCATTGTCATTCTGACTCTACATAACTATCACACATGGAAGCCACAAATGACCAGAATCCTCATGTCACGAGGTTTATGGTCCTACCTGGATACAGTTCAGCCAGTTCTTCAGAGGCCTTATGAGGCTCTTATGCACAGAAATAGGATGGATGAGGCAATGGGCCTCATTGCCATGAATATTTTAGATGGGTTGTTGTTCCACCTAGATGGACTGACCACACCCAGGGATATGTGGGACAAGTTTTCCACCTTGCTTGGCACAATGAATCAGTTCAAGATTCTCTAGATAGATGCAGAGTTCACCTCCTTGGCACCTAAATCATTCACCAGCATTGAGGACTTCCTGATGAAGTTCAAATCCCTTCGATCTATTTTACTGGTTGCTGGAAAGATGAAGTCCGATGATGAGTGTATCTTTATGATACTCTCAAAGATTTGTGGCCCTTATCAGATTTTCACTTCTACCTTCTACTCCATTATGGATGCACTAGGTGCACGACATGTTATGCCCTCTTTTGAGACCTTTTGTGACAGGTTAACTCATGAGCAGTCCAAGCTTAGTCAGATGGATTCTCTTACAGGTTCACAATCACAGGCATTGCTTGCCAAGTCATCACAGGATACACAGAAGCCAAAGCAGATATCTGATTCCTCTTCTTAGTGCTCTCCTAGCCCACCATCTTCTTCTAAGAAGGAGAAATAGAAGACTCAGAACCCTACATGTTCCTATTGTCAGAAGGGGACCCATGATGAGTCACATTGTTTTTAGAAGAGATTTGATGGATATGAAAAACAGATTGTAGATTTGCAAGCTCTCCTTTAGAAGAGTACTATTTCCTCTCCATCCTCTTCCACCTCACAGGGGTCTTCTTTTCAGTCTTCTACCTCATCTTCGACATCTGGATAGGATTTTGGACAGGGTGATGCATTGCGGGCGTCTGTTGCATCCCCTTCACAGGTCCCTTGGATACTAGATTCAGGTGCTTCTCACCATATGGCATCTTTTCAGGATTTGTTCTCTTCTTTTGAGGCTTCTCATATTCCTCATATTCTCATGGGGAATAACACTATATAGATAGTCTGCAGGATAGGTTCGGTCAGCATTCAGGATGGCACATTCAATGATGTATTGTATGTTCCATCTCTATCTGCAAACCTTCTCTCGATTTATCAGATTACTTGCAGTGGGTCAGGGAAGACAGTTGAGTTCACGGCAAATTTTATCTTCATCAGGGATAGTGTGACAGGAGGCATTATTGCTATAGTGACAGTTGATCATTCCACTCATCTCTACACCTTCTCTCACTTTGGTCCACCATCTCCATTATCAGAGCTCATCCCTCCTCTTCCGCGAGAGCATCATGTGGTGCAGTCAGTTCACTTGAACCTCTATGTTGTTCCTCAGACCATTGTTGTGACTGTCACACCACATCTTGCTAAGGTTCTTTCTCTTCAATAGGACTCTTCTTCAGCACTGCCAGACCCTCTAGCTCCATTCATCGAGCCACCAGGTACAGTTGTTGAGGATTCTACAGAGGACACTCATCTCCTCTCTCATGATAGTGTTAGCACACCTATCATACCACTTGCATTGGGGATTCCATTTCAGGATCCTCGTGTCTTCTCATTGAGCATCAGCTCGGCCTTCCAGTGACACCTCATCTTTTGAGGTCACCTCTTTAGTTCCCACTTCCTTTCACTCCTTTGAATTGGAGTCATGGTGGTTTTTTCATTTATCCAGGGGTTCTTTCATTTCGGGGGGGCTTTGGAGCCTTGACCCTCTCTCACAGGGGGGTTGGCAGCACGCATTGTACTTATGGCTTTGAGAGAGTCTCTTGAAGTCATTATTTTTGTCTTTTCTTGATTTTATATCTCTTTTTGGAGAGGAGTTTTTCCCACTGGGTTTTCTCCTTTGTCTCCGGTTTACAGAGATTTCCTTGTACTGGGTACCTGATCAGGCCTTGTTGCCGGGACCCATTTCTTGCTTTCATAGTTTTGCTAAGTCAGCTTTCTCCCTACATTCAGCTTAAGGGGGATGTTAGAGTATTATTACTTTATGCTTATTAATTAAATCATATTGATTTAATTATATAAGTTCCTATTACTCTAGTTACTTAAGCTTCATTTCGGTGCATTATTAATTAATTATTAATTAATAATGTGCAACCTAGTTTTTCCCTTTAGGGTTTCTATCTCACCTTTTATAAGGTTGAGCTTTGTAATTTTTCATTATCGCATAATACATTTTGAGCTCTGACATTTTTGAGCACAAGAGAGTTTTGCTTTTTCCATATTGTTGCTTCATTCTTTGTGACAGGTTTATTGCATGCAGCTGGATCTTGAAGTTGAATCTAATATTTCATCAGTTTCTACAATGTAGATTTAACCATACCCAAACCTAGACATTATGGCTATCTTATCTAGAAGGATAAGTCGGTCCCATAATGTCCTATAGTAGAGGTGGATGACTAGGAAGCATTTGAGAGAAGGAAACCGGTCCTTAAGGATACCCAAACCTAGACATTATGTCTTGTTAGAATGATTTAGAATAATTGGGAGGGGGGTGAATTAGTTATCCTTGGGTCCAGATGTACCAATTGAACTTTTAAACACTTAAACCAACTCAGATCTACTCAACAATCCACTTGGTCTCTATAGCACATGATTAGTAAAATAAAATTTTAGTCCACTATCCTAAAGTAATCAACTTGCAAAATATAAAAATCTCAAGAGTAAACACATCAAATAACATTCACACAAGTATGACACCAGGATTTAATGTGGAAACCCAATTTGAGAAAAACCACCAGTAACATGCTACCAATATTTCACTCTTCTAAAGTGACCTCTATGAGGAGCCAACCCTGTTAAAGGTTACAATATACACTGTTAGGTGTGACCCTATTAAAGAATTTAATCACCTTGTAAGGAGTGAGCCTTGTTAGAGGAATTAAGATCATTCCATTAGAATGTCACCTTGATTAAAGGATTAATGAAATGATTGTTAGGTCAACATTGATTAAAGGATTTTAACTGATATAATGGTTAGAAAGTAACAACAAGTTGATCTAAAACATACAACTCACTTTGCAAATACAGATCCACTTTCGCTCAAATGTTGATCAACTAACTAGCCCTCATTATCATCTCTATCTCTCTGATCTTCTTGGAAATCTATCAAGCAATCACCACTTCACAGTTCTTTATTGCTCTTCTCAGCCTTCTCAGCCTTCTACTTAGATTTGCCAATCAAATGAATCAACCTCCACACACATAACCTACAATTAGGTTAATATTATACCTCTCTAACTAGGTATCTTGATCTTTTGATGCTTAATCATCATCCTAGATCTTAGGGTTTGGTCAGATCCAACAAATCCTTCCAACATTTAGTTCTCCTTCTAATTTCCAAATACTTCTCAAAACTTCTTGAATCCATACATAGAAATGATTAATAATATATTAAATGCTCATTAAATTCTCCACAATGTTCATCCTTATCTACAACATGCTTTACATATCCCAAGAATTCAACTGTGTCAATTGGGATATGAATTCTTTCATAAACTATAAAATACTGACACTCGGTCATCATTGTGTTCTTTCACTCGGTCATCACTAGATAAATTGGTAAATAATGATGCTCAGTCGACACTGCATAACTCAACATGTACTATCACTTGGTTGACACTCACATCACTTGACTTATACTTAAGTTCCTTAATCTTCTACTCTTTTGCTCAGTCAAGACTAAGCTTTTAGTATACCTTGCCTCACTTAGTGTTTAAAGATAAACAACACATTATCTTGTCAATTCGCCAACTAATCAAGTACCCATTGTAGTTTCTCATAATTCCACCATTTCACTAGGTCTTCTTGTTATCTCCTTTTTTCAAATCTTCTTCATCAATCAAATGATAGGGAACTTTACTAGATAGCAATTGTCTTACCAATTAAGGTTTGAAATCAATGAAAATATAACAATTGTTTCAGTAATAATTTCCTATAATAGAGGTGGATGACTGGGAAGCATTTGAGAGCAGGAAACCAATCCTTAAGCTCAATATGGATTTCTTGATGTGGCTTTTTCATGTTAAAATACCATATTGTGTTAATTGGTTTGAGAAATATAGGAATGGGGATGGAGTCAATGTGGAGACTAAAGTGGATAATATCCCAAATGCCACATTCCTCAATGAAGAAAGCTAGGTGAAACAATCACAAGGAGAATTGAGCTCTCATGACAGGAAAGGTAAGAAGATCAAAATTATAGTTTAAAAGGAACCACCTTCTCCTTAATCGATGTGGTTTATACCATTTTGGTTGGTTTTGGTAGGGCTAGGGATTTTGGGTCTTCCCTAGTTGGTTTAATTTAGTTTGTAGATACTTTTGGCTATAGTGGTTTGGGTAAGGGCTCTCTGTGTTTAAAATTTTGGTTTTGTATATTTACCTCCTCTTATTCATGATGATTTGAATGTATAGTATATCATGGTATTTTAACATATTAAGGATTTGATAGATGGTATTATATGATATTGACAGTAGATGAATACTTGTATCCTTTTCACTTTGGTTTAGATAAAGAAACCAGACTATAGTTATTATGCTTAATTTTTTTCATATTATGTGATGTTAATTATCAAACTTTGTGTTCAAGTTAAACCTTGGAGATTGTGGTTTATATTTTATCTGTTCTATGATATCAATATTCTCCTCCTTTTCCTAAATTTTTAGTTTATTAATCTAAGGATCAAAATTAATAATATATTATTGATTAAAAAGATAAATTGTCCCTTAGTAGACATTACTCTAGTATAATTAATCTTAGCTTTAGAAATTTTAGCCATCCTTTGATGATGGTATCTCACTGGAAGAAAGTCTTGATAGATGTTATTCTATAGAGTAAGGCATTATTATTTTATAAGGTACTCGTAGATAATATGTTATTAGATAGAAGGTTTCATCCTGAAGAGACTTGATTTTAGATGAAATGGGGAAAAATAGCATGTTTCATGAGGTAGAGGGTAAATACTGGTAATATCATTTATTCATTTATTTATTTCCTTAAATTAATTATCAGTTAATATAAAGATCTTGCATCACTAGGTGATGACTTCTTGGTATCTTGGAATAACCTTAAAAGGAAGGAAGATATTTGAACATATTTTCTCTTGTTTTGAGTATGATAAGATATCAAGGCATCATGCTTCATGTATACTTCACTAAAGCTCTAGAATTTAAAAGTTACTCTCAGTGTATTATTGTTCTTTTCTTTTTGCATTGGTTTTTTTTCCATCTTGGGGTCTTTTGAGTTTGGTTTATCCCATTTTGGTAGGGTGATCTCTGTAGTTTTAACTTAGTCAGGAATAGTCTGATTAATGATTATATCATTATATAATGAAAGATATTCTTCATTTACATTGGCAAGATCGGTGCTAAGTGTTGTCTCATCTAGGAATCCTCAACAGGGCTGTAGTGAGTTATACACAGGTTTGTTGCTATATTTTAAAAGGTGCATGTTTATAATGGCATAAGGGTCAATTTATTGTGTTATTTCTACAAGTTTCAATCTTTGAATCATCTAAAGTGATTAATTATTAGGTAAAGTATTTTTCTCGCAATTAATAACTTGTATATATATCATGTTATACATGGAGAGAGACACTTATATATGATACTTGTTAGAGTAATAAGTCAATTCACTTATTAATTAAATACTTCTAATTTAATTATTAAAGTCACTTATAATCTCTAGTTCACTTAAGGTAAACTTTAGGAATATAATAATTAATTCTTTATTAATTATTATCATGCAACCTAGGTTTCTTCCCTTTTTAGGGTTTTGATCACGTTTTATAAGGTTTGACCTCTTTGTATTTGTTAATAAATTCTAATTAATCTTGAATCATCTTGTATTATGTATTCTATTATTGAATTTTCTGAGGATGTTATCGTACTAAGGGTTTTCTCTCCATTGTTTGCTCAATATGTTTCCTCTTTCATCGATCTGCTATTTCTAGCCTCCATATCTTTTGCTTCTCTCTTTCTCTGACAGGTTTGTATGCAGGTGATTCTTGGGAGCTATAGGGTTGAGCTTTTATCAACTCCAATATGGTATCAGAGCTCCAGATCTTCATGCTCATGTTCTCCTAATGAGAGATTTGTCCTTGTTCTAAAGATCTGTGTTTTTCAAGAGGTTTTTTTCTTCATATTTTTGTAGATCTGGGGGGAGTTATTTTTGGAGCACTTTGGGCACAAACTGACCTCATGGCTATGTCTAGAAGGCCCAAAAACCTTATTTTCATATAAGGCACGTCCAATTTAGACAGTTGAAATTTGGGCCCTCTTTTTTGCATGCACAACCTTGGCATGCTTTTTGAGGCAAAAAAATGCCTTAGTTTTCATGTCACCTTAGTTTCTGTGCCACCTCAAAATTCACACCATAGTAAAATCAAAAGAAAATAAAAATAATTGGATGTACGACTCTTTTTTTGGGCATGTTTTTTGAGAGAACGAAAAAATAAAAAAATTTCATTTTTTTTTCTTGGTCACTCTGCCAAATTTGGTCGCAAATCCAGATTTGGAGGCATCACTAGATTGTTGAAGACAATTATTCAATTGTGTATTGTCATTGATGTTACACATTTATTTACACTTATGTAGTGATTTTACACGAATGTCTACATTCAGACCGAGCACAGTTGGTGAATAAAATGAGATATTTTAGTGTTGACCGAGTTCATTCAAGCATTGAAGAAAGTTCAGTGTTGACCGAGTCACTTAGGAATTTCAGTCTTGGTTGGGTATTCAGTGGCAACCGCCTAACAATGATTTATTTTCTATAATTAATTGATTATATGAGGCTGACTAAATTGTGTTTAGAAGTTTATTCAAGCTGACTTGACAGGGCTTACCATATAAATGAAAGGTCAAGTTTGGATTGAATAAGTGGGAAGTGCAAGAAGAAGAGTAAAAAGTAGAAGTGTGTAATTCTGTAATATGAAGAGTGAAGGAAAAATCAGATAGGATTCTAATTGAGTACAGATCACTCAGAGCTGCAATAGAACATTTGATCAGCAAGGATCCAGTTATAATCAGAACAGAGATCTGAATCAGCAAAGATAGTTGCTTACACATACAGGTCAATTCATTGTTACTTTCTAACAATTGTAGCAATGATCTAAAATCTCTTAATAGAGTAGACTTAACAGTATTTTTGTAAATCCTCTCACAAGGTAGCATTTCTATGTTGAAGTGTTGAAGACCTCTAACAAGGCCACTCCTCACAGGGTGATTAAATCCTTTAACAAGGTCACACCTAACAGTGTGTTATTGTAACCTTTAACAGGGTTGGCTCCTAACAGGGCTCACTTTAGAAGATCAAAAAATAATAACTAGTTACATTTGTGGTTTTTCCCATATTGGGTTTCCACGTTAAATATTGGTGTCACCTATGTATTTGTTATTTGTTTTATGCTTTATGTTTTTGCACTTAATCTCTAAAGATAATTACATTGGATATTATAAAGATTGCTTTGACACTCGAGTTATAGAAGAATATCTTAATTAACCGAGTAACAGTGTTAAAGTATTTAATACATTTAAGGGATAAAAGATTTGTTTTGGAGTAACTGATTCACCCCTCCCCTCTTATTTACTTATCTCATTTCCAACAATTGGTATCAGAGCTTAAAGTGCTTTCAGAGAGCCAAAGTAGAAATTCTAAGAGGACAATTTGACCAGATGAAAATGAAAGGAAAAGACATTACAAGATACAGTGAAAGAATCAAGAAGATTGTGAGTGCCATCAGAGCTGCAGGTGGAATAATTGAAGATACTGTTAGTAATAATTGAGAGGGGGGGTGAATCAGTGGCCTCAAAAATTCATCCAATTTAAACTTTAATCCACCAATCAATACTTCTCAAATTATTAAGTCCCTACAAGATGTATGCCTTTGAAATACTTGAAACAAATAACTGTCTGTCGGTTTACCTTGTCTGTCCTGTTTCTCCTTGATAACCGATAAGCAGTAAACTCTATTTACCGATACTTAGTAAATATGCAGAGTATACCAGTCAATCCATAAATGCATATGTAGAATGTAAAACACTAAAGTAATTAACCATACACACATAACACAAGGATTTTAATGTGGAAACCCTGT
>MU225246.1:2658914-2671814 GCA_018584345.1 Thuja plicata
CCATGTAGTTATGTTCATGCTTTACTCTCAATTGATCCACTGTCAATGGTCCTATAGGAAACACATATTCAGTTTCTAAGTATTGAGTAATATCATTGCCAATACCTGATAAGTGAAGCTTTATCCTTCTTTGCCATGAAGCAAAGTTGTCCTTGTTCAACTTGGGCACACCTTCTCTGTTCATCTTCTGATCTTTTTCTTAGGTCTTGAACCTTCCTTCTAAGCACACAAGCTCTGATACCAATTGTTAGTAATAACTAAGAGGGGGGGTGAATCAGTGGCCTCAAAAATTCATCTAATTTAAACTTTAATCCACCAATCAATACTTCTCAAATTATTAAGTCCCTACAAGATGTATGCCTTTGAAATACTTGAAATAAATAAATGTCTGTCAGTTTACCTTGTCTGTCATGTTTCTCCTTGATAACCGATAAGCAGTAAACTTTATTTATCGATACTCAGTAAATATGTAGAGTATACTAGTCAATCCATAAATGCATATGTAGAATGTAAAATAATAAAGTAATTAACCATACACACATAACACAAGGATTTTAATGTGGAAACCCTGTTAAGGGAAAAACCTCTAGGACCGGTACCCCAAATTTTCACTCTTCTAAAGTGAGCCCTATTAGGAGCCAACCCTATTAAAGGTTACAAACACACTGTTAAGTGCGACCTTGTTAGAGGATTTTCAATACATAGGTTGTCACTAAGTATCTTCCATCTATGCTACCATCCTTGAATCAGTCTCATGAGTATCAATAGGCTTTATGCAAATATTACTACCATCCTTGAATCAGCCTCCTTCTTAGACTGTCAATAGGCTTTAGGTAAGACCAGTGCTACTATCATGATTCAACCTTCTGGTAATCTGTTAGGATATACAATATCTTTCTGATCAATGTATCAATACAATTCCTTTTAACTCTTTCTACTCTGTGATGTTGTTTCTTCTCTGTCCATCAGTGTCTGCAGAATTCTTTAGCTCTCCCTCAGCTTGATTGATCAGGACTGCATGAAGTTAATCCTTCGCCAGTTTCTTCTTTAGCATCTTCTTTCAGTTTACTCCCCCGTGTATCTGATTTCTTATTTGAACACACTTAGAATGAATTATGCTTGTCTCTTAAATAGACATGATATTCCTTAATTCTTGGTTCTTGATTCTTGGCATGAAAAACAATCCAGCCAAATTGATTTACATCTTTAACTCCTGATTTATCTCATAGTTATCTTCTTGCCAACTGTGTAAATCATCTTTAAATCACTTACTTAACTATGGTCGAATAAAACAAATCAAACAACCAATTAAGTCTATCTTTTAGCTCTTCCAGCTAGATATTTTGTCATTTTCTGATCTCTCTGTTCTGTCGGTCAATTCTACAGTTCGTCGCTGGTGACAACTACCAGTTCCATCAGTGTCACTTCAATTAGCTTCGAGATCTCCATCCGTCAGGCATCATTGGATCTCACTCGTCAGGCAACACTATTTTTAGCTCATCAAGCATCCTTTGATTCTTCTTTTTCGGGCAATACTGTCTTCTGCTCGTCAGGCATCACTGTGACTTTTATCTCTATCTTTAACAATGGTGTGCACTCCACCGGTGTATTCTATCACTTAGTGAATACTTGAATTTTATGCATTGCTGAAAGCATAACCTCTATTCTATTGATTCTCTGAAGTCTTTGGCATGACCATATAGATGATATCAAGTTGACATCAATGACAATACAAATGATTAACTGATTTAATGTCTTGCATTATCTTCAACTTAATATAGTCAAAAATTCAATTAGTTACATGTCATCAGATACAATAGTGGCCAGCAAGGTACTAAGAATTTTACTTCCTATCTATGTTGTTAGAGTTTCAAATATTCAATAGATGAGGTGCAATAAAGATATAACTCTGGATACATTAGTGGGAAGGCTTACAACTTTTGAGATGGACAACTTTGACAATTACTCTCCTAGCTCTAGTAATCTTGAGTCTGCATTCAAAGTGAAATTGAACATTGGTAAGAAGGATAGATACTCAAAAGGGAAGCAGATTGAAAGTGATAGTGATGATGAATATCTTGACATCATTGAAGCATTACTTGCAAGAAGAGCTGCAAAAGGAAAATATAGAGGAAAGATACCGTTGATTTGTTTTCATGCAATGAGGTTGGTCACATTGTTGCAAAGTGTCCGAACAAAGAAGAAAAAGATGAGAAAAATTTCAACAAATTCAAAGGTAAGAAAGATTTCAAGAACTACAAAAGCTACAAGGATAAAGGTAAGAAGTCTTGTTATATGGATAAATATTTTGACAGTGATGAAGAAGAAGAAATGGTTTATATTTCTATCAAGGATGAGTCAGATGAAGAAGATGAAAAGACAACACTTTTTCACACATAAATAAAAATGACATACAGATAATTGATAGTAGTTGTTCTCATTGAATGACTGGTGATAAGACAAAGTTTGAACATCTTGAACACTATGATGGCGGGAGTGTCAGTTTTGGGAATGATGAACCTTGCCTTGTAAGAGGAAAAGGTTGCATTGTTTTGATAGAAGGAATCAAATGTGATAATGATTATTGGGTTGAAGGCTTAAGGAGAAATCTACTCAATGTAGCACAGCTGAATAACATTATCTTAAAGGTAGAATTCATGAATGGTAAGGCCAAGCTCCTGGATGGTAAAGGGAACCTAGTCAAAACTGGAAGACAAACAAAAGGTAATCTATTCTATCTTGATCTCACTGAAGGTTCATGCTTTATTGCACAAGTAGAAGAAAGCTAGTTATGGAATAAAAGGTTGTGTCATGTAAACATTGATAATCTGGTAAACATAAGAAAGAAAAAGAGAGTTAGAGGTATTCCTATTCTGAAGAAACCCGAGTTAGCAATATGCAAACAATGTCAAATCAGAAAGATGAGAAAGACTAGTTTCAAAAGCAAGAATTACAATACTAATGAAGTCTTGGAATTGGTACATACTGACCTATGTGGACCAATTGGAACACCAAGCTATACTAGAGAGAAGTATTTTATTCTATTTGTTGATGATCATTCCAGAATGACTATCATGTTTCTCAGAGAGAAATCAGAAGCTTTTCAGAAGCTAAAATGCCTAAGATCTGATAGAGGAGGAGAATTCATTTCTAATGAGTTCAATGAATTCTGTAATGAGAAAGGAATCAAAAGATGGGTATCTTCCCCTGGTACACCACAACAAAATGGAATAGAAAAGAGAAGATACAAATCCATCATGGATTGTACCAGAACCCTAATGACTAAAAAGAATGTTGCTGCCAAATACTGGAAGGAGGCCATCAGCACTACAGTGTTCACCCTGAATCGAGTTCAACTGAAGAAAGGTAGTAACCGGACACCTTTTGAATTATGGTATGACTATAAACCTAGTGTTCATTATTTCAAAGTATTTGGAAGTAGATGCTACATCTTGAAGGAAGGAAGAAATGGAAAACTAGATGCAACAAGTGATGAAGGAATATTCCTAGGTTACTCATGTAAAAGCAAAGCATACAAATGTTTGAATCTTGCTACTCATAAAGTCATAGAAAGTGTACATGTCAAGATTGATGAGTTTGCAAAAAAATGTGAAGAGGAGAATAATAAAGATCCTAAAGACTATAGGAACTTTGTGTATCATGAATCTGATACTATACCTGTGACTCGAGCAATGGTGATTGGACAATAGAACTGTCGACCACTAAATATACTAGCACAAACTCTGCAACCTAAGTTGCAAATTGTGCAACCTGAGCTATTGGTAGAAGAGAATGAGTCATAGACAAAGGGAACTGAGTCATAGACAGAGGAACCTGAGTCACAGATAGAGGGAACCGAGTCATGGGTAGTGGCACCTGAGCATCAAACAGAGGAACAAGAAAGAATGTTTGAGAATGACAGACCTAGTGGATCAAGTCCAGAATCTAGACTGAAGGATCCAATACTTTCAAAATATGTTAAAATACATCATGCACCAAAGGAGATAATTGGAGATCAGACAAAAGGTGTAATGAAAAGGAACAAACTCAAAGGTACATGCTTCCTAAGTGAATTTGAACCTAGAACTGTTAAAGATGCATTGAATGATGAAAGTTGGATAGAAGTAATAAATAAAGAAATTGAGAAGATTGAGAAGAACAAAACTTGGACTCTTGTGCCTAGGCCAAAGGACAAGAATGTGATTGGAACCAAGTGGGTTTTTAGAAATAAGATAAATGAAAATGGTAAAGTTTCTAGAAATAAGGCCAAACTATTTCGTAAAGCATATGCTGAAGAAGAGGGTATTGACTATGGAGAAACTTTTTCTCCTGTTGCAAGAATTGAAGGAGTCAAAACTCTTCTGGCATATGTTGCACATAAAGGATACAAAGTATATCAAATGGATGTGAAATCTGCATTTTTGAATGGAATCCTAGAAGAAGAAGTCTACATTGAACAACCTAAAGGATTTTTTTATCCTAGCATAAGGAATATGGTTTGCCATCTGCACAAAGCATTGTATGGACTGAAGTAAGTGCCCAGAGCCTGGTATAAAAGACTGAATAGCTATCTAGTAAGTATTGGATTTCAGAGAGCCAATGATAACAGTAGCATGTACATCAAAGAAGGACCACAGAACAAAATAATGTTAGTAGAGATATTTGTTGATGACATATTATTCACTGGTTATGATGACCTATGCAAAGCATTCTCTATAGCTACGAGTAAAGAATTTAAGATGTCTATGTTTGGTGAGATCAAATTCTTTGTTGGATTACAAGTTCATCAAATGAAGTATGGTATCTACATTACTCAATCAAAATATATCAACGAGATACTTAAAAAATTTGGTATGGAAGATTCCAAAACTGTTGGAACACCCATGTGCACTAGACAGAAATTGTCTAAAGATGATGATTCAAAGGAGGTAGATCAAACCAACTACAAATCCATGATTGGAAAATTACAATATGTTGTTCACACCAAACCTGATATTGCATTGGCAATTGGTATTGTTGCAATATTTTTAGCTAATCCCAATGATAATCACCTAATGGAAATCAAAAGAATTCTGATATATTTGAAGGGTACTGAAGACTATGGTTTATGGTATATAAGAAAGGTGGAAACTTTGATTTAAAGGCATTCACTAATATTGATTGGGCTGGAAGTGTCGATGACAGGAAAAGCACTAGTGGTGGAGCTTTCTTTCTTGGAAAGAGGTTAGTGTCTTGGACTAGAAAGAAATAGAATTGTATGTCTTAGTCTACAACAGAGGCAAAATATGTTGCCACGGCAGTGAATTGTTCAAACATCATATGGATCAAGTAGTTGTTGTCAGGAATGAAGGAAGAAGTAAAAGAATCAGTTATTATCTATTGTGACAATACCAGTGCCATTAAAATTTCAAAGAATCATGTGATGCACACCAAAACCAAGCATATAGCAATAAAGTATCATTTTTTGAGGGAATTGGTACAAAATAAAGAAGTAAGGTTAGAATATGTGAATGCCAAAGAACAAGTTGTAGACATATTCACCAAACCTTTAACTAACGATGCATTCTTGTATCTTAGACCTGAAAGCTAGGGGTGCTTCCCCTAACTGAAGCTCACTAAAATATAGTTTAGTGATGCATCAACCTGAGCGGCAGTGAATATCTATCGGTTGATGCAAGTACATCAAAGCACCTTATAGATGAATTTGTACATTCAGGTACATTACAATTACAAAGTGAAATATTACTGACTATTGATATTTGTGGAGATGGTATCTTTGGCATTTGTTGTCAAAGAGGGAGAGTTTTCTATAATACATAAGAATAAGATAAAATAGGGAGAGTTTTTCTATAATATAGTAAGAGGGAGATTTTGATGTCAGAGGGACTTTTTGGATGAGAATCAGAATGAAGCTAAAGACATTAATAAAAAATTTATGTTGCTCTACAACTCTTTGTATTATGACATGTTGTGTTGCTATCAATGCTAAAAAGGGAGATTGTTGAAGACAATTTTTCAATTGTGTATTGGCATTGATGTTACACATGTATTTACACTTATGTAGTGATGTTGCACAAATATCTACATTTAGACTGAGTACAGTTGGTGAATAGAGTGAGTTATTTTAGTGTTGACCGAGGTCATTTAGGCATTGAATAAAGTTCAGTGTTGACCGAGTCACTCGGGCATTTCAGTCTTGGTCGGGCATTTAGTGGCAGCCGACTAACAGTGATTTATATTCTATAATTAATTGATTATATGAGGCTGACTGAATTGTGTTTATAATGAAAGGTCAAGTTTGGATTGAATAAGTGGGAAGTGCAAGAAGAAGATTAAAAAGCAAAAGTGTGGAATTCTGTAATATGAAGAGTGAAGGTGAAATCAAATAGGATTCTAATTGAGTACAAATCACTCAAAGCTGCTATAGAACATTTGATCAACACGGATCCAGTTATAATTAGAACATAGATCTGAATCAGTAAAGACAGTTGCTTACACATACAGGTCAATTCATTGTTATTATCTAACAACTGTAGTAGGTATCTAAAATATCTTAACAGAGTAGACTTAACAGTATTTTTGTAAATCCTCTCACAAGGTAGCATTTCTATGTTGAAGTGTTGAAGACATCTAACAAGGCCACTCCTCACAGGGTGATTAAATATTTTAACAAGGTCACACCTACAGTGTGTTATTGTAACCTTTAACAGGGTTGGCTCCTAACATGGCTCACTTCAGCAGAGTGAAAAACAATAACTAGTTACATTGGTAGTTTTTCTCATATTGGGTTTCCATGTTAAATCTTGGTTTCACCTATGTATATTTTATTTGTTTTATGCTTTATGTTTTTGCACTTAATCTCTAAAGTATAATTGCATTGGATATTATAAACACTACTTTGACAACCGAGTTACAGAAGGATATCTTAATTAACCGAGTAATAGTGTTAAAGTATTTAAGACATCTAAGGGACAAAGGATTTCTTTTGGAGTAACTGATTCACCCCTCCCCTCTTAGTTACTTATCTCGTTTCCAACATATATTTTATGGAGCTCCGCCAGATTTAGCAGAGGTTTCTTGGAGTTCTTCTTGTTTTGGAGCCCTCTTCAGTTTTTTTCTTGTATCTTGAGGAAAGAGAGGCATTTTTTTCCAAACGAGATATCGTCAAAAAGATGGTTCTGAGCCCAACCTAATTTTGCAAGTTTGGTTTTCTGATTTTTCTGTCTTGTAGGTTATTTTTCTAGTCAAAGTCAGGGTTCCTTTTTGCACTCTAAGAGCCATATCTTTCTCATTTGGGCTCCAATTTCTGACTTTCGCACATCATTGAAAAGATGGTTCTATGCTCTTTCTTCTTGTATTGGTATCATTTTTAGAATCTGCTCCAGGTATATTTTATTCAGGTTTTTTTTGTTTTTTACAATTTGGAAAATATCTTGGATGTTTCAGGTCCTAAGATCATTTTTTTTCATGGGATGACTCATTTTTAGCTGTTACTTATGTACCTACAAATTTATATCATTCCTGAGCATTGTAGACATCTATTTCTATAGCATTTCCTTTGTTTTCAAACACACTAGGATAAAGTGCCATTTGATGCATGCTTGGGATCTTGGACATTTTTGTGTCTATTTGTATTCGCATTACATTATAAAGTGCCATGGGGAGGGTTTGATTAACCTTTGTCAAATGAGTGTTCCTTCCATGAAATTAGCCTCATCATGTGTGTCAAGAGAGTGTTTCCTCCATGAAACCATTATTTATATTTGCTTGTAATTTCTATTGCACTTTCTATGTTCCTGGTTCTTTATCATGTAGTTAATCTTGGTAGTCTGGTTTAGTGTACCTATCATGCCTCTCCCTATTCAGAATTATGAGGGGAGTATCTCATGTTGTTTCTAATTCCTCCTTGGTTCTATGGAGTGATCTATATATTTAGTATTTGTTCCTATGTACTAGGTAGATGCAGTGGTTGGGTACCTATGCATTTCAGTGAGATGAATCATTTACCATATGGACACTCTTTCATTATTGTTTTGGAGGTATCATTCCATCTTTCATTGATCATCTCTCTAGGATTTTTTTATAGTCTTCTCTACTTGATCATGTTCTATTACAGTGGAGGTTCCAACAATTATTCTTTAATGGTGTTTGCAGCTTCATGCTTCAATGATATTCTTCATGTTCTTCCTTTTTTCTATCTTTTGGGACATTCTCTAGTTTAGAGGCTTCTTCAGTCATTCACTAGTCTTCATCTCTTTTCAGAGAGGGGTTTTTCCCACTTTGTTTTCTCCTTTTCTCCTCTTTACAGAGATTTTTTGAACTTGGGTACCTGATTAAGCCACGTTGTCGAGACCCATTTCCTACTTTCAGTAGTTGTTTCTAGGTTTTTAGATTCTCCCTATGTTTATCTTAAGGGGGATGTTAGAGTAATAAGTTAATTCACTTATCAATTAAATCATTCTGATTAAATTATTAAAGTCACTTATTATCTCTAGTTCACTTAAGCTAAACTTTAGAGATATAATAATTAATTCTTTATTAATTATTATCATGCAACCTAGGTTTCTCCCCTTTTTAGGGTTTTGATAACCTTTTATAAGGTTTGATCTCTTTGTATTTGTTAATCAATTCTGATTAATCTTGAATCATCTTGTATTCTATATTCTATTATTGAATTCTCTAAGGATGCTATCGTAGTGAGGGTTTTCTCTCCATTGTTTGCTCAATATGTTTCATCTTTCATCAATCTATTATTTCTGGCCTTCATAGCTTTTTATTCTCTCTTTCTGTGACATGTTTGCATGCAGGTGATCCTTGGGAGCTGTAGGGTTGATTTTTCATCAAATCCAATAATACTATCCCTTTTGAGATATATAATAGTGTCATATTACATAGGTTAAATGGGATATACATTGTTGAGTTTCTTACCTTAGTGGATTGGTTAAATTCTTGATTTTTGTATTTGATTCCATAATTGCATCATGCAAAGTTGACTTTCAAGTAATGGTAAATATATGGTTTAATGAAAATTTGGGTATCTTTAGGTAATTACGCCTAAATGATTCAATTATGTTCGTTGTTTGATATCTAATAGTATATTAGAGTATGATAGGAATAAGTATGGTTAAATTATTGTTCATATATCTTAAGGAATATTTAGGGAGTGAGAAATATGTAGCTATTGCTTTCTGGTATTGTAATTAGAAAATCAATAATCATATAGAATCATTACATATCCAATTTCAACGCTTCATTGGATACTAATATCTGGATCAAGGAATATTGCTTTTAGTATTATGCAGGAACAATGTGTTTCAATATTGAAGTCACATCTCAGTTGACATCAATGTGGGAAATAGGAAATTGGTAGATAGTTATGGCCAAAGAACGAAATTGGATCAGATAGTTGATGATAGAATAAGAAAAATACCTTCTTTGAATGTACCTACACGTAATTCTTGTATTTTTAGGCTAATATATATATTTCATTCGAGCTAGTAAGTTGATAATTTTTGTAAAATTCTATAAATTTTATGACCAAGACAAGAGGTTTTCTTCGCTTGGTTCTTTCCTACCGGTTCACACTTGAACTGAATGTAAAAATTATTTAAGATCAATAAAATTATTTATTAGATAGGACCCATTATCGATAAAAAAGTATTTATATTAAAATAGCATATAATTTAGATAATAAGATGTAATATTCATTGCATACTAAAAAAATCACCTTTCATATAATATTCAAATAATTTATACTTTTATTTTACATTTAGATATTATAAGTTTAATTATACTTTAGTCATATAATGTATATAAATGCATTATTTGTGAATGTGTTTTTTTATGAACAGTACAACTAATTCCTATTAATAGTAAATATAGTACACTTCAAAAAAAAAATTTGGGGTACCTAAGGTTCCCCCTCAAGAGTAATACATGCGGTACCCGAAGATCATAATACACATGGGTAGAGTTAAGAACCACAATCATGGATAGAGTCTAAAGAGATAACAATTAGAAAATAGCCCCTTAAGGAGTAAGAGTAGTACCAGTAGGTGGAAATGGAGGATATATATCATCTGGCTTATCCTATGCATTAGCAAGGTTGGGGATGACGTCAGGGAGAGAACACCCTCATCAACAACACCAATAGGTAGTGGTGGAGGATCTCAATCATCTATCTTACCCTATGCACTAGTAGGGTTGGGGTAACATTAGGGAGATATCACCCTCATCATAAATATCCTCCTCTTCATATTTTTCTTCTTGTGTGGGAGAGATCTCCAATGCCAGCACTAAACTTAGGATCCATTTGGAGGATTTAGGTGACCCACCATCTTTGCTAGAAGTTGATCAACCACTGCCACTACCATTATACAACCTCACACCCCAAGCCCTACATGAAGGAAAAGCCCCCATGTGATGGAGATACATTGCACTCTGTTATAATAACTGAGAGGGGGGGTGAATCAGTGGCCTTAACAATTATTCCAAAAGATCCAACCAAAAACTTATCTCTCAAATATAATACCTTCAGTTATCTTACAGTCCCAATTTCATCAAGATGTATGCCATAAATAATATTAACAAATATAAACTACTCGATAAGATATATTGTTTATCTTTTATGGACTTTACCAAGTAGCAGTAAATAAACTTAGTGTTAACCGACCAATCCAGTTTCAATAATATGTAAAAAAAAATATCAATGAAATGAAACATATACACATTTGACACATATTTTAACGTGGAAACCCACTATGGGAAAAACCACCTGGGACCGGTAACCCAAAATATTTTCACTCTCTTGAAGTGAGCTCGGTGAAGAGCCAACACTGTTAAGGGTTACAATACACACTGTTAAGTGCGACCTTGTTAGAGGATTTAAAACCAATAGTTTGTCTTTTGACCTAGCACTCACTATGTTGTCCACAAGAAAACCTTTTGATACTCTTGAGTATCTCAATACAATAAGGACTGTTAAATCCCACTCAGTTAAGAGATTTTATAAATCAATGGTTAAACTGATACAATAAATGATCTATTAAAAATACAAATTTGATTTGAAAATATTTAGATCTATTGTTAGTCCAATAATACCTCTCTGATCAATATATACTTCACTTCCTTTGCTTTCTTTCTTTATTCTTCTCGGTGAATGCTCGGTCCTCTGTTGCTCAAAAGTTTGTAGAATTCCTTGGCTCTATTCTTCAACCTGCATGATCAGATCTGCATGAAGATTTCTATCTTCACACAAAATATACTCAGCATTCCTCTCTTTGATAATGAATTCCTTGTCTCTTTATAGAGACATGATTAGCCTCTCAATCTCCTTGTTTTTTTCATAGATCTCCCCTTGATCTAAAAAACTCACCATGATTTTCTTTATCCCATAAAGCTCTCTGGTGCAGAGCACCCTAGGGTTAGCTCAAAACCCTAGCCCCAACATTTTGATAACAATTTTGATACAAGTCTTTCAACGAGCAAGTCATGTTTTGCCTAGTCGCTCAGTCGCGGAGCCAGCAGAGAGCAGCAAAAGTAATGCATCGCACACTCGCGAGCTAGTTATGAGTTAAGTCTATTAGTGCGTGAGTGCGCGACGAGGAACTAGTCTCTCAGTCGCAGATGGCTAGCAGGGAAAAATAGTGCGCGACAATGCGACGAGCATTGGATCGCTCAGTCGCCAGGCAAAGGTCAGCTCGGGGAAGCGCGTAGCGAGTGCACGATGGGTGATCAATCACTCAGTCGCGAAGACAAAAAGTTAAGTCATGGTGTGCGAGTGAGCGACACCCGATGCATCGCCAGGTCGCAGAAGAAAAGGTAGCTCGTCTCCAGACAGTGCGATAGCGCGACACTGAGCACATCGCTCAGTCGCAGAGTAGATAACAGCTCAAGTAGAAACATAGCGAGTGCGCGACTGATCGTATCGCTCAATCGCAAAGGAATGAATAGCTCGGGTTATAACATGGTGAGTGCATGACTTGAGCTCATCGCTCAGTCGCCGAGATATGGCCAGCTCAGATTGAAGTGCAGCGAGTGCGCGACTAATGTGCATCGCACACTCACAAAGCAAGAAGCAGTTAGGGAAAAAACAATGCGGGTGCACGACATGAGCTCATCGCTCAGTCGCAAAGGAAAAGACAGGATAGGTAAAGACATTGCGGGAGCGCGACGAGAAGGTCATCGCTCAGTCGCAGAGCAAAATGTAAAAAGGTTATTTCATCTCGCGACTACACGATGGAAAACAGAACAGTCAGATGGTCAAATATGCTGACATGTCAGAAGGAGAAGACATTGAAAAGTCTTAACCACCAAACAGAAAAAGAATGACACAAAGGAAAAGAGATGACCAGAGTGTCGAACATGCAGAGAAGGTGATGACAGATTGTAGATGAGAATGGAGAACAGAGAACAGCTGGAAGGCTAAGCTCGACAGGTAACCACCAGGGATAAATAGAGAAGAAGAATCTGTGAAAAGGGTTCAGATAGTTCAGTTCAGATAGTTCAGTGAGTTAGTTAGTTGCAGAGAATAGACTAGCAGAGAGTTGTAATCTTCTGTATAATCAATAAAGAGAAGTCTATCTATATTTTACGTGTTTTGTTGTTCTGAGTAGATTTCTGTAAAGTGTTGTTTTGTTTCTGTTCGATAATATGGGTGCTTCTTGACTCTGATAATCTGCTAAATGGATTGTGACAATCAAGAAGCATCCACCTTGTACATTATGTTTGTTTCTGTATTTGTGTTAGATGAGAAGCTAGTCAAGTTTGCAAACAAAGTCCTAGGCGAGCCTATGGTCCGGCTAGAGAGACTTGTAGAAGAGATAGATAAATCAGAAAGTGCATGACTGTAATGAATTCAGTCATGAAGAGTGAGATACAGTGAGGAGTAATACATTTCGG
>MU225247.1:3946-16653 GCA_018584345.1 Thuja plicata
GAATACTGACCAATATTTTTAAAATTAATTGTGTTATATTTTCTCTAAAGGGAGAAAAGTGATAATATTTTTATTGTCTTAAGAAAGACAGAAAAATTGTCTCTCAAGAGACAATAATACCAGTATTCACTTCAGAAATGGTGAATGCACATGTGGCAAGGGTAAAAAAGATCTCATCAACTTACACGTCATATGATAATGTAATCTTGTCACGATGGCCACAGATTTACATCCCATTTACATGAGTCTTAATTGGGAATATGCCAAAAGCAACAGTGTGTAAAGACATTAAATGGGCACCTCCAGATTCAAAATAAATCAAATTAAATTTTGACGGAGCTAGTAAAGGTAATCCTAGGAAAAGTGGTGCGGGTTTCAATCTGAGAAAACATGATAAATCGATAATTTTAGCTGCTTACTGTACTCTGCCAAATGGCATGAACAATATGGCCGAAGCTAGGGCACTCTTGTGTGGGATTAGATCAGCATATCAATTGGGCATTAAGGACCTTCATATCGAAGGTGATTCTCTCCTAATCATATCATATTTGTCCAAAAAAATAGTGGTAAGCTGGGAAATCAAATATATTTTACAAGAAGTGTTCAATATCCTCTCAGAACTGTCATCATACACGGTTTCCCACTGTTATAGAGAGGGGAACAAAATAGCTGACTGGATAGAAAATTTGGGGGCCAACAGCTCCTTGATGGACTGGGAAAGAGAATGCACACATGTCCACACATCAGAGATACCAGAATATCTCCATGAGGAATGTCTCATATAACGCGAGAAAGTAGTGGATGGGACAGTTGAAGGCAATCAAAGGGTCACAAAGTACTTAAATATGTCAAATCATTATAGTATAAGCTTTTCTTGGTCTATGTAAGTAGACAAAGGTCACTCAAAGCAGTACGCAAGGTGATGGCACATGTGCCTATGATAGGTAGTAATTAAAAGAAAATGTGATCTCAATGTGATGTGATATAATAGTGAGTAGTGGAGATACAAAATATCGCAATTGTGCGAAGAAGGATGAATATCAGGCGAAATATGGCTGTAATAATGATATTAATCAAAACAAAGCAAGCTTCCCAGATTTTCAAAATCCATAACACATGTAGCCCCTTTCATGAGAAAAGCCACTTTTTTCACAAACATGACGTATTCTTCAAAACTGGGCCTATTTAACACACACAGAAGGGCCAATTTTGGATGAATCGAGACAAAGAAAGGATTTCAAATTGGAATTCTTCTATGATAAATAGATGGATTGCAGAGAGCTTAATATGAGAATTTCTCTGAGAGCCCAGCATTGGGAGCACCCAATATCAGGCCCTTATCTCAGACGTCAGATGAACATCGCATTCCAACAGCTCCCGGAACAGGTTCTGGATGCCATTAAAGGAGTTATAGGTGACGGTATCACACTGCCTAATGCTCCTCGACACATCCTCCATACACAACTGGTGTCAGTTTTCCTCTCAAAATGGTATGATATGGTACCAGACTTTGATGTTTTCTTTAAAATGACAAAGAAAATTATTAAGGAGGACTTTGTCTCAGTAGAAGAAATCCAAGAAGTAGTGAATGGATATCAGTTGTGGCCATCTATGGCATGGGTAGGAAGCCTTTTCAATTCGGTAGAGCTAGATAATAAAAAAGAAATTTCCCGTCTATATGATGTATTAAAGCTCGCTCTACAGGGTAGAGACATTGGATACTTGCGAAAAGAAATAATAAAGTTCATGGACATCCTACCGAGTGGAATGGTGGAAAATGCCTTTCTACTATTTGACAGGTTCCTCACGGTTCTCAAGTATGTCGATGGTGACTCAGGTGGCATCTCTCCAACAGCTTCAACATCCCAGACACCATCGGTGACATCTGGGTGGAGAAAGGATAAATCAAAGTGCACAAGGTAGACGGGTCCTTCAATATGTTCTGGGGTTTTCCCTTTTGTATTTAGAGGAATAGTAGTCCTCCATTTTGGTAAAGTGGCCAAGAGTACCCGACTATGCACGTCTATAATACATAGTTAGAAGAAGATAAATATTTTGCATATCTGGTTGTTTTTTGTAAAGTGGAGATAGATTGTAGCTTATGTAGTCATGAAAGCCTACATTGTATATGGTTCAAAGCGTTAAGCTTAATTTTGTAATAAGCCCTAAATGGCTGCAAAATCAATTATGTAAGTTTGTAATGGAAAGGAAGGAGGGTTTTCTTTCCTGTTTCTTTCCCCCCTAAGCCTTTGAAATAGGTTTTTAGTATAGAGTCTCAATGGCCTAGCTATTTTTGCCAAAAAAAAAAAAAAACCAGTATTTTTTATTGTCTTTATAAGACATTTATTTAAGACAATAGTTTAAGACACTCTTTTAAAGACAATATTTAAGACAATACACAAGTTTTATTTTGTCTTAAGTTAAGACAATTTATTTAATATTTGTCTCAAATATTGTCTCAAAACCCCCCTCTATGTAGTAGTGTTTGGTCACCGTCAGCCGAACTCAGCTTATTCTTCTTGGAAATAGGGGTTTTAGAAGAAGTCGTGGGTTAGAGAGAGTGACTTGAAGCTCATTAGGATTCTTAGGATATTGCATAAAGTTATGGAGAGAAACAGTCCTAGGCGGGCAGAGGGCTAAATGAAAATTGTAAAGGCATAGCATTAAACCCTGATGGAGAATACAATAATTCTACCTGGATTTCATTTTTTCTCTGACTTCCAAAATAGAAGCTTCCATCGAATGGAGCTGAAAAAATGGAAAGGAGATGAAATCATTGTACCTGAAATGGTTGAGGAGAGGAAAATGGTAGTTGTAACAGGTGTCGAATCAGCCTTCCAGAGTGATGTACTTAATCAAAACAACACACATTTAATTCCATGGGACGGGCAGCGTCATTCTGTTAAATCCTCCCCTAAAAAATTTAGAAATCTCCATTTTTTTGAAGAATCTTTTCATATGGGTGTCATCTCGGCTTTTGGTGATCTTCTTCCATTTTTTCCCCTCTATGGAGAGACTCGTGGCCTGCGCGATAACCTCCTCATTAATCTCAAAGGTTATTCCATTTAACATTACTTTGCGCTCATCCCAAGTTTTTACCAACTACAGAGAGACCAGTTCATCACTGCCGCCCATAGCCTTCATGAATGGGAAGAAACCACCATCCTTGAGGTAGTTGAGAATGCACAGATTTTTGATTAATTCATCCTCGATCCTAGCGGGTTCCACCCGCACCATATCTCCGCCCATCTCTGAGCTGTATTCAGGCAAGTCTTCCTCCTTGGTCTCAACCAACATCCCACCTTTCCCTCCTCTTTTTAGCACAACCCTCACCAGAGTAGAGCTATTAACCCAAAAAATGTAGCAATTTTGTCTCCAGGTGAAAAACCAGGTGGTTTTAATGTCTGCCTTCTCACAGAGTTGGCCTGTACTATTCACGTGGTTGGCGGATATAAATGAATAAGCTTTGCATGTCGAGAAATGATATCACCATAAAGGCTTGATTTTAAAATTAATCACATCAGTCATATTATTCTTTCCCTTGCGTGTGTTATGTTCTACGTCTTCTTTTAATTTGAAAAAGATCGTACTCTTTCTAAAAATGACATTGATAGTCCATCTTTCAAGCTGGCAATAATCAATATAACCAAATCCTGTATCTCTTATAAAATTTTAAATGATGTGGCACCTCGTGAACTTACCTCGTGAAATTTAATATGGAGGCCTATGTTGCCATATTAGATTGTTTAGTTTATTAAATTGGATAATTAGTTTAATTATTTGTTCATTTTATTAGACTTAGATATTTTATTTAAATAATAGAATTAATTATTGATATTATATTATTTGATTTCAATATTAACTATATTTTTTAATTTTATTAGTATTTCAATAGTTTAATTTTGTTAGTATTTTAAAAGTCTGTTACTATTATGAATTGTATCGTATCTTTAAATTTATATATTGAAATGGTTTTAGTTTTTTTTGTAATCATACATAATGAATACAGATAGATGTACATTTGGGAATGGCGGTAGAAGTTAGCTATGATGAGAAGGGATTTGTGGGGGCTTGGTTTGAAGCAACAATTTTAGAGATTGTACTACTTTCTAAAAAACCAAAGTTTTCTATGAGATACGATCACTTCATTACCAATGAATGGTCAAAAGAACCCCTTGTTGAGGAATTATTTTTAGAGTATATGAGACCTATTCTACCTCTGATTAGGTTGCCTCAATATATACCACTTGTGTTTGCAGTTGAAGTTCTAGATAATGATTGTTGGTGGTCAAGGGTGATTGTCAATAGATTTGTTTCACCACTGAGTCAGTAAATTTTTTTTGAAATATATTTCCTTGATACTCGCACTCTAAAAGAATATTCATGTGCCCTCTTACATCCCACACAAGAATGGATTAGAGGATGATGGAGACCAACACAATAGAATTGAGAGATTATGTTTTATCATATTCTCACAAAACATCCTTTTGGAATTGTTTCATTTTGGCTTTCAGTATTTTGTATTCGAAATGAGAGATCATGTTTTGTCATGTTTTCACAAAATGGGATTTTGGACCATTTCATTGTCATGATGAATCCATTCTTATTAATAAAATATTGATTTTCTTAATGTTACAATATCTTGCCTCTCATTGTCATAATTTTTGTTCATTCTCCTAATTGTTGTTGTATTTGGCATATAAATATAATTATTGTTCATATCAAATATATTTTCCTAATTTTAATGTATATGGTCATGGCCATGTGTAAATATGTATTTAAACATGAAGCCAAAAATATAATCTGCAAATTGACATGTATCATTAATAAACATATGACCTTTTAATTCAATAAATGTTTAATATACTCTCTAAAGCAATGAAATAATATACTCTTTTAACTTATAAATGAATATATAAGTTATCAAAATAATAAAAGTGTTACGTTGAAGAAAATGCCTCCACATGTATAAATATATATTCATAGTAATTTTACTATCTAACACTCATATTTTCTAAATATTACAATATTATTAGATATTGAATGAATGAAGTGTATTTTGGAGACTAAATCTAATGTATTTCATAGTAGGTATGGTGACACCAAGGTTGATCTTTGAATCATAGGAGGCAAGAAGAGAATATCAAAGATAATAGAGAAGAGCATGTCATAGGCGTCAATAAGAACAAATGATAGAATCTCAAGAGAAGAACATAGAATAAGATGCAATGAAGTTGATAGACAAAGGTTTTGTAAAGAAGGGAAGAAGTAACAATGGAACAATTGGAAAGCTATAATCAAGATGAAATACATGTAGAAAGAAGAAATAGTCAATGAACATCTGAACAAGTCCTTCAAAATGAAGAAAGATGTGAAAGGAAACAAGGTGATCCCCAACTAAATGATAGATATAACCATCTACCTAATGTAAACTTTCAGTTCCATGTTCAAAATGAAGGCTCTACATCCATAGAATGTGTTCTAGATACACCACAACATGAAAATCATATGCAAATGAATGTTGACATCGAAGGTGCTATATAAAACATGCCAAACCCAAATGGTATGCTTTAGTCAGAATTTAGAAGATTCCAAATATAGTTTAGACGTCATATAGATAATTTGAAGACTCCAAATATGTGTTATGTTTGTCAAGAATCATATCTTGGAATGAAAGTATATCGCACTTGTGAAGGTCCTATCTGCAACAGGTGTCAACAAGAGAGAGGAACTAATAGGTTTTCAACTGCAAATAATATTATCCTGGCTCTCAACCACGAGAGTTTGTCAATTTGACTAAGGTTAAAGAGATGTTGATTGCATGTGTCAGCCCTATACTTCAAGTTACACTTTCAACTAGTGGTCAATATAAGTACAAAGGACACACTATGAGTTATCCCCAGCATGTAGAACAAGTATCCAAAGTTTTTCCACATACTATTGACCATTTTCCAATCATTATTATTTGCAGAAGGGATCAACGTGGAACACGTTATAACTTTACTGTAAATAGGGATCGTATTTACAGAGCATTGAAATACAAAGTAGAAGATGACAAGTTTTATGTAGATGTTAGGATTGATGAAGCTTCTCTTAATGACTTGCCAAGAAATTTTGATGAGAATTTTTTTAAAAGATTGAAGACAGTGCACATGGAATTTGATTTTGATGCAAATTAATTCATATGTTTGGGTCCATTCATGGAGATAGATAAGGTAATATAATTGATCACACAACATCAATGGCTTCAAGGCCACCTAATGTTCAAAGAGAAATGGATTTAATCTGCGCATGGGTTAACAATCCAGATATAATACCATTTGCATCAATTGAATGGCCATCTATAGGTGCATCACCCATCAATGAATATGTTACATCAGGATTATTCAATATAGAATTTCCAACATTATTTCCTGATGGAATGTGTGATTGGTTAGAGCCAAGAATGAGGCAAGCTCATTTACATGAATTTGTGAAGAATTTTTTGCGGTATATGGGTCATCTCTTTGCTAAACATCCAAGGTTTAGGTATTTCATGATGAACATGATAATGAGACATTGTGCAAAAAATTCATCAACTGTTAATATAAATGTGTCAAGTGAATTTTTCAAACCTATAGCAGTAAATAATGAGGATAATGATGAACAACACACAAAATATTTTGTAGACGGCTATAAAACAAGGCCACTTTATATAGAAGGTATCACATTATTTTAAGCAACAAGATCCTATATATATAATCCTAGAAAAAGAGTTGATAACAAATGGGGGCCAAGTTAAATAACAACTATTGTTAGAGTTTTCCCTAGGTTTCTATCTATTCCTCCACGCGATTCAAGTAAACGGGTGGAATTTTGTTTATTTGATTTGTTACTATACAAACCTTTTCATAACATTGAATGGGACATTGGTCATAATAGTGATATTATTGTAGAAAACTGAGAGTCTCTCAATTATAATCCTTGACATGTTGAAAGAGCGGAAGCTATAGAAAATGATGCTCCTAACACTGATTCTGAAACAAAAGATAATGGAGGTATTCGGGAAAATACCACAAAGCATGAATGGGAAATCATATCCAGGCTACATTGTGGTCAACATATGTAGGTTTATTAAATAGACATGTTGGGAAGAAGAGATATTGATAGAAATACAATCTGGAGTAGTGAATATAAAAGTGAAGAACATACAGCTGGAGCAATCGATTTCATCAGTGAAATGAAGAAACATGGATGTCTAGTATATGATGACATCCCACAATGCATCAACATTACAACTCTCAGTGAGAAGCAACATAAGGCAATTGATATTATTATGACACACTACCATATCAATCAGGTTTGGGTGCCTTTATTCATGATAATTCAAGGAACAAGAGGAACAAGAAAGTCCTATCTAATTGGTGCCGTTACTCTATCTCTTCAAATAAAAAAAATGCTAAGTCCTTGTCCTCTTTTATTACTTTCACCAATTGGAGTTGCAGCTTTCAATAGAGGAGCCTCTACAATTCATTTAATGTTTCAAATACCAATTAAAGATTTTTCTCAACTATAAGGGGCATGACTTACAATTTTTCAAGAAGATATATCCAACATCAAATATGTTTGGATTGATGAAATGAGCTTCATTGGTCAAAACTTGCTGGAAAATATAGATTGTCAACTCATACAAGCATTCCCACAAAGTTCTGACATAATTTTTGTAGGTATACATTTGGTTCTTGGTAATAGTGTACTTTACATGGTATAATATTTATTAATATAACTCATATATAGGACCTTCATATGATCTTCCTAGATGGTCTAAAAATAAATTTTTGTCACTTTATTTTAGGTGTATCTATTATTTTGGTTGGTGATCTTGGTCAGTTACCTCCAGTCAATGATAAACTGATGTATGATAGGAACAAGAGGGAAAATTTACTATGGCAATAATTCAAAATAGTGGCTACATTAGATAAAATATTTAGGCAAGATGGAGATAACATCCAACAACAAAGATTTTTTCATCTTCCGACAAATCTGAGAGATGCAATAGATGTTTGGAACTTTCTTATGATGAGAACCCCTATAAGTTTAGATGCTGCAAGCAATGACGAGTTTGATAAGACAGTGAATTTTTTCTCAACCAATGACAATGTTCATAACCATAACATGAGGATATTGTATTCCTTAAGGTATCCCGTTGCACATAGTATTGCAACTAAGTCAAGGAATGCTAATATAATTGAAGATTCATAAAATTAAGAGCTTGATGTAGAGTTATTATTAAGTAAGGATT
This sequence comes from Thuja plicata, assembly GCA_018584345.1. Taxonomy (NCBI): domain Eukaryota; kingdom Viridiplantae; phylum Streptophyta; class Pinopsida; order Cupressales; family Cupressaceae; genus Thuja; species Thuja plicata. Next base: position 12,228 of record MU225247.1, read on the forward strand.
CAAGGGTGATGTTGACTACAAATCTATGGATAGAAGATGTTCTTATCAATGGAGCATTGGGATATATCCAAAATATTGTGTACAAACCAGTAACTTCTCCACCTGAACCACCAACATATGTCACCATTGAATTTGATAATTATTTTGGAATACCATATGATGAACACCATCAAAAAATAGTTCAATAGAACCATTATAGAGGGGTAGAACCTTTCAATTACCATTAAGGTTAGCATGGGCTTTGACAATTCATAAATCATAGGGCCTAACTCTTTCAAAAGCCACAGTTGATATAGGCCCAAGAGAGAGAGAGAGAGCAAGATTGACATTCATCGCTATATCTCATGTAAAGTCTCTAGAAGGCTTGAGAATAATGCCACCATTCACATATGATCGCTATGAAAAAATGAAAAGTGGAAAACAACTTTCCAAGAGAAAAGAAGAAGAAATCAGACTTAGATGTCTTGAAAATCAATGATGTACTTTAATGATGTATTTTGAACTTTCTATTAATAAATATACTATTAATTATTCTCCTACATTACATGAAAATTGTCCTCAATCATTCTAAATCAATAAATTAGTAGATTATATATAGAAATTATGTTCACTTTTTATTCAATGTGTATCAAAAATCAAAATCATATCATATTGTGATACTCATTTTTCTACTAATCTAAATAAAAGTAATAACTATTATTTAAATGAAATTAATGCAAATGCTAAACTTCAATTAAGCCTACTATAATACTAACATTAACAAATGATAGTTGTTATCCTTCACAAAAACCATAATATTCATTATCTAAAACTTTAATACATACATCACATCACCAACTTTAATCATAGCTATAATACTAAACCCTAACACTAACCCTAATCCTAACCCTAAACTTAACCATAACTATTAACATGATACTACTCCTAGCTATAAATCATACACCCTAACTCTAACCCTAATTATAAAATTGACCCTAATCATAATGCTAACCTTAACCCTAATACTTAACTCTAACACTAACTCTAATCCTAATCCTAATCCTAATCCTAACCCTAACTATTAACATGATACGACTCCTAACTATAAATTATACACCCTATTTCTAACCCAAATTACACCATTGACCTTAATCATAATGCTAACCTTAACCCTAATAGTAACCCTAACCTTAATCCTAACCCTAAACCTAATTATACCATTGACCATAATTGTAATGCTAACCTTAACCCTAATACTAATCATAACACTAACTCTTATACTAAAACTAACTCTATCCCTAACCATTAACATAATGCTACTCCTAACTCTCAACTATACACCCTAACCCAAATACTAATTAGATCATTGAACCTAATCATAATGCTAACCGTAACCCTAATACTAACCCTAACTCTAACCTTAACCATTAACATAATACTAATCCTAACTCTAAACTGTACACCCTAACCATAAACCTAATTAGACCATTGAACCTAATCGTAATACTATCGTTAACCCTAACTCCAACCCTAATACTAAACCTAACACTAACACTAATCCTAATACTAACCCTAACCCTAATCATAATGCTAAAATTAACCCTAACTCTAATCCTAATACTAACCCTAACTCTAATCCTAATACTAACCCTAACACTACCTCTATTACTAACCCTAACCCAAAATCATAACCGTACATACTAACTATAAAAAACACCATAACCATAACTTTAACCCTAACCCTAACCTCAAAAATCACCCCAACCCTAACTCTAACTCTAACCCTAACCATAAATCTAACTTTAACCCTAACCCTAACACATAACCATACATCCTAATCACAAAAATTACCGTAACCGTAACTCTAACCCTAATTCTAATTCTAAAAATCACTCTGACCCTAACCCTAACTCTAACCCTATCCCTAACTCTAACCCAAACCCAAACCCATAACTGTACATCTTAACTGTAAAAATCACCCTAATCCTAACCCTAACTCTTACCCTAACACTAACCCTAATTATAACCCTCTCTCTAACCATAACATTAACCCTAACCCTAACCCTCTCTCTAACCCTAACATTAACCCTAACTCTAACCTTAACCCATACCCATAATCATACATCCTAACTATAAAATCAGCCTAACCCTAATACTAACCCTAACTCTAATCATAACCATCTCTCTAATCCTAAAAATAACCCTAAATCCAATGCTAACCCAAACCTGTAACTGTAAATCCTAATCATAAAAATCACCCTAATCATAACCCTAACCCTAACCATAAGCTTAACGCTCTCTCTAACCCTAACATTAACCCTAACTCTGACCCTAACCCAAACACATAATCATACATCCTAACTATAAAAATCACCCTAACCCTAATACTAATCATAGCTATAACCATCTCTCTAACCCTAAAAATAACCCTAACTCTAAGCCTAACCCAAAACCCATAACTGTATATCCTAACCAAGAAAACTACCCTAGCTCTAACCATAACCCTAACCCTAACCGTAACCCTAACCATAACCCTCTCTGTAATAGTAACACTAACCCTAACCCTAATCACAATCCTCTCTCTGATGCTAATCATAATGCTAACCTTAAGCCTAACACTAACTCTAATACTAACCCTAACCCTATTCCTAACCGTTAACATAATACTACTCCTAACTCTTAATTATATACCCTATCACTATCATAACCCTATTCCTAACCGTTAATATCATACTAGTCCTAACCCTAACTCTAACCCTAACCCATAACCGTACATCCTAACTAACAAAATCACCCTAACTCTAACTGTAACCCTCTCTCTAACACTAACACTAACCCTACTCTAACCCTAACCAAAATCTATAACCATACATCCTAACCATAAAAATCACCCTAACCCTAACCCTAACCCAAATGCAAAAGCATAACCGTACACCCTAACTGTAAAAATCACTATAACTGTAACTAGATAACCCTAACCCTAACTGCAAAAATCACCCTAACCCTAACCCTAATTGTAACCCTACCTCTAATCCTAACCCTAACACTAACCCTAATCCTAACTCTAACCCTAATCCCAACTCTAACCCATAATCATACATTCTAACCATAAAAATAACCCTAAACCATAACCATACATCCTAACCATAAAATCACCCTAACCATAACTCTAACCCCAATCCTAACCCTAAAAATCACCCTAACCCTATCCCTAACCCAACCCTAACCCTAACCCTCTCTTAACCCTAACAGTAACTATAACCGTACCCCTAACCCTAACTCTAACTCTAACCCTAACACTAACCTTGACTCTAACCCTAACCCTAACTCTAACCCTAACCCAAACCCATAACCGTATAACCTAACCATAAAATCACCTTAATCGTAACTCTATCCCTAATCCTAACAGTAAAAATCACTCTAACCATAACTCTAACCCTAACTCTAACTGAGAGGCTTTGAGGCGTGACTATCGATAGATTTGTTTAACCACTGAGTGAGCAAAAGTTCTTTGAAATACATTTCCCTGATAGTAACACTCTAAAAGCATATTCATGTGCCCTCTTACATCCGACCCAGGAATGGATTAGAGGATGATGGCGACCAACACAGTGGAATTGAGAGATTATGTTTTCTCATGTTCTGACAAAACAACCTTTTGAAACCGTTTCATTTTGGCTTTCACTATTTTGTATTTGAAATGAGAGATCATGTTTTGTAATATTTTCACAAAATGGCTTTTTGGACCATTTTAATGTCACTATGAATCCATTTTTCTTAATAAAATATTGATTTTCTTAATGTTACAATATCTTGCCTCTCATTGTCATAATTGTTGTTCATTCTCCCAATTGTTATTGTATTTGACATATAAATATAATTATTGTCCATGTATCTAATATACTTTCCTAATTTTAATGTATATCGTCATGGTCATGTGTAAATATGTATTTAAACATGAAGCCAAAAATAAAATCTGTAAATTGACATGTATTATTAATAAACATATGACCTTTCAATTCAATAAATTTTTAACATACTCTATAAAGAAATGAAATAATATATTCTTTTAACTTATTAATAAATATATAAGTTATCAAAATAATGAAAGTGTTATGTGGAAGCCAATGCCTCCACATGTATAAATATATAACCATAGTAATTTTATTATCTAACACTCATATTTTCTAAACAAATCAATATTGTTAGATATTGTATGAATTAAGTGTGTTTTGGTGACTAACTCTAATGTATTTCATAGTAGGTATGGTGAGACCAAGGTTGAACTTTGAATCAAAGGAGGCAACAAGAGAATATCAAAGAGAATATCAACACACTATTTCCGTTGTTCTCTCATCTTTTGTCTTATGTCCCTCTACCACCATCTACTCTCCTCTGCCCCTCTACCTAACTATGCTCCTTTATGCTATATATATATATATATATA
>MU225247.1:20761-23261 GCA_018584345.1 Thuja plicata
ATGTAAAAATTGATGAGAAGTTTATGGTTCAAGAGAGATACTATGAATATGAACCTATGATTGAAGATGAACCCAGGCCTAGCAACAAAGATACTATTATTGAAGAAATGTTTGATTGCATTGATGTCTCATGCAATGACCCTGAATCAAGCAGAGAAGAATCATAGATTACAAAAGAAGAAGTAGCACCTAAGGTTCCTAAATTTACATCCAGATACCACTCTAAAGACGATATCATTGGAGATCAGAGTAGTAGTGTTTTGACCAGATCAAAAGCAAAAAGTCTAGCAATGGATGAAGAGGTATGTTTACTTTCATAGATTGAACCTTTAAGTGTTGAAGATGCTTGTAATGATACTGATTGGAAGAATGCAATGAAAGAAGAATTATATTAGATAATTAAAAATGATACATGAGAACTGGTCCTAGACCCAATGACAAAAATGTGATTGGAACAAAGTGTGTATTCAGAAACAAGATGAATGAGGATGGTACAATAGTAAGAAACAAAGCAAGATTGGTATGTAATGGATATGCGCAGAGAGAAGGAATAGACTACACTGATACATTTGCCCCTGTCAATAGACTGGAAGCCATAAAATTATTCTTGGCCTATGCAACATTCAAAGACTTTAAAGTTTATCAAATGGATGTAAAGTCAGCTTTTCTGAATGGTGACTTGAAGGAAGAAGTCTACATAGAATATCCTGAAGGATTTAATCTCTTAGATAAACCAGCCATGGTATATAGATTGAAGAAAGCACTCTATGGTCTTAAACATTCCCCAAGAGCTTGGTATGAGAGACTTGATGGTTATCTTACTAAGATTGGATTCAAGAAAGGTGCAGCAGATTGTAACTTATTCATAAGAGAGACACCTGATGGATTACTACTAGTAGCCATATTTGTTGATGACATTATCTTTGGAGGTAATGACAAGCTTAGTGCAACCTTTGTAAAAGAAATGTAGAATGAATTTGAAATGAGCATGATTGGTCCTGTAAAATACTTTTTGGGACTAAATGTAAAGCATACAGATAAAGGTATATACATTAATAAGTCAAAATATGTGAAGGAAATATTGAAGACCTTTAAGATGGAAGAATGTAAGCTAAAATGCACCCCTATGATAACAGGAAGCAAGCTTTCAAAAGATGATGATTCCATAGTAGTTGATAAAACATTGTACAAATCTATGATTGGAAAATTCATTTATCTAACTCAATCTAGACCTGACATATCTAATGCAGCTGGCATTGTTGGAAGATTTGTAGCTGAACCCAAGTAGAATCACCTAATGGTAATCAAGAGGATATTCAGATATCTAAAGGGAACTATAGACTATGGTTTATGGTATCCTAAATCAGAGAATGTACAACTTAATGTGTATATAGATGCAGATTGGGCAGGTTGTATTGATGATAGGAAGAGTACATCAAGAGGAGCAGTATTTCTTGGAGACAGGTTGGTTTCTTGGATAAGAAAGAAGTAGAACTGTATTTCTCAGTCAATAGAAGAAGCTGAATATATTGCAGCAACACTGAATTGTTCAACCATGGTTTGGATCAAGAAGATAATTAAAGACTTTGGTATTCAGGTTGATTATCCTATTGTTATTCACTGTGATAACACTAGCACTATTAACATGTGTAAGAACCCTGTGATGCACACAAAGACAAAACACATAGAGATCAAGTACCATTTTTTAAGAGAAAAGGTTGCAGACAAAGAAGTGAAATTGGACTATGTGAGCACCAAAGAACAGTTGGCAGATATTTTCACAAAACCTTTATCAAAGGATACTTTTGAGTATCTCAAAGAGAAGTTGGGAGTAATTCCCTCTCCTAAGTCTGATTAGATAAAGCAACAAGTACATCAGTCCTGTGTGACAGATGAATGGTTGACTACTCTACTTCTGGAGTAGTACCTATGCCTAATTGTTTATGGCACCCTTTTCTATTGATGTCAAAGGGGGAGTAAATAGTAAGGGGGAGCATATAATCTAGGGGAGTATAAAAATAGTTAGAATAACTGGAGCAGTATAGAGGAATCCTTGATGAGGATATTGAAAATATTGTAAAAGAAAGAGGACACCATGAACAGAGGATGTTTTTAATATCATATGTTGCCATCAATGTCAAAGGGGGAGATTGTTGGAGATTTGATTATGTCCAGTTGATTGATTGTATGTTTGTCATTGATGACAACATATAATACACAGTAGTGATTCTGTATGTACTTATCAGAATGATGATATCAAGCCTTGCATGGTTAGATACAAGTTGTAGACATTCTTATTATGTTATGTTCATACATGCAGATCCATATATGATGTTTTAGTCAAGTTGTGTAATTCTGTTATTGGCAGTTACAGTTCTGGAAGAGTATCTGTTCAGAGCCAACGTATGTAACGTGTTTCTTGAGTTGCACCTATCTTCAGGATATGCGTGTGTATATTCATGATTATTTATGAGTAGATGATAGTTATCTAAAGGTTCCA
>MU225247.1:25761-31138 GCA_018584345.1 Thuja plicata
GTAATAGAATTGATGCTGTAATTTGTTATATTAAATCTATTTGAATTTCTAATCTTCATTTGAATTATTCATCTTAAAAATTTCTTCTTATGTTGTCCAACAAAAGAAAAATCATTTTTTTATTGAATATTTTATATACTTTAAACAATTCTATTCAGTAACGTAATTTTCAGTTTGCTTTTTATTATTATTATTTTTATTATTGAAAAAACATCCACAATGCATAAATGCATGTGGTAAACGAATATAACTAAAAGAACGCATTGGCTGAAACACTACAATGCTATTTAGCTATAGTTTCAGTTGTAAGTTTCGTAGTAATTTTTTTAGAATAATGGTACAAAATTTACTCTAAAATATAAGAGAGAATGATCTAGCAATATGACATTAATTGTTAATACAATACAAAATGAACTATCAATGTGACTTTCCAAAAATCACACCCTCTTCAAATGTACTATTGATTTACAAGGGAGTACAAATTTTATAACTTCTGACTAAAATAGAAACACAGAAAAACCCTAGAAATGAGAGTTTTCTCTAGACTATCCATAAAGAGATATATGCTATAGAATAAAACATGTACAAAACATTATAACAATGTACAAAACCTTTAATATATATCATTATCAAAATTTCAAATATAAAATCAGCTAAGCAAGAAATAATACTTTTTATTTCTAGTAAAATATTTTAAATTACAAAATACTAGGAAAAAAAATCCTATTTATATTATTTATAAAGTGTCTCTAGATAAACTCTCTCACAGATCCCTTTCCAACAAGTAACCATCAATTTTTCACAATTGTATCTTATTTATTCAATAGGTTTGGGTGGATTTGGAGACAAATGAAAAGATGGAGAAATTTTGAAGGGTGCACAAATTCCTCGCCTTGGAAAAGCACAATCAACCAGATTTTCAGCAGTGTAGCCTGGCAACACACTCCATTCCATGGACCTCAAATTAAAGGTCAACAGATTCCTGCTTCCTTTAATGGTAAGCCATATTGTATCTAATGAAGCAGCAACAATAAAATCCGTTCCATGCGATGACTTTACTGTATCTTCCAACAAATCTCGGGGAGTAACAGAAATAAGAGACCAACTCTCATAATTCTCTTCTCTTGAATCCAACTCCCATATTCCCAGCAAACTGTGCTCAATAAAAGGGAAACCACCCCATATTTTGCTGCCTTCCTCCTCTAACCTTCCCACCAAAATCAGCTTCCCATTACACGCCAGTAAGGAAGGAAGAGAATATTTGAAGTTATTTTTACTTTCAAGATAATCTATCTGCGGAGGCAGCCCTCCTTTGATTTCCTTAAACTGAAACTCTCGGCGGGCAATGTCATAACAACCAAGATGAAGACCAAAGTTTTTGGTAAAGTAAGCCATGCCATTGTGTAATGTGCTCTTCCAATCATGTGTATTAGCAGAATAAAAGAGCTGAAATGGAGTAGTAGGAATATCCTTCCACTCATCTCTACTGGAATCATAGAGATGAACAACTTTCTCGAACATATCGATACTAATAATTTCAAAGTGACCACCGTGGACAATCAGTTCGACGGCCGTTCGCTCTATCCCCCTCTTAGGAGAAGGCAAGAATCTGTGCTGATTGGTTAAAAGATTAAATATGACGGGGTCATAATTAGATTCAAGAAACAGAAAAAGGCCATCCGCTGCAGCACAGAGGTGAAGGCTTGTGGAGTGAGGGTGATAGTGGTGGTTGCGATCCCATGTGGTTTTATTCCACGGTAAACAAATTGGAAACCACTGATTGAGAGCGACACAGAAGAAGGCGATTCCGTGGTCCTTTTGCTGGGTCACAAAATGATCTGTCTCGTTAATGACATTGAAATTGGCGGTTGATATTGCCATGTTCCAAGCTTTACAAATGCTCTTTGCCCTCATCAATGACGGCACGGGAAGTCTTCTTAAGATCTCCTGCATTGCGTCGTGATCCAGATGGAAATTATTCTTATTAAAATCTTCCTCCATTACAGCCAATTGTATATGAGAATTGTTTTTCTTATTATTGCTATGACTTGAAAGATTTAGTGACAGTTGCTGCTCGCCTTCTTCAGTAATTGCACCATATCTAATTTGGAATGATCTTTGTAATGTTGAAAATGGAATATTTGAGAACATTTGAGAAGTTATGGTCTGCCAATAATAGTTGAATTTTCCGTGCCATTTTATTGATTGGTCGGCAATTGTCAAAATATCTCGAATCCTGTCCATGACTGCACCTTCTTCCTCCATTTTTTCGTCCTCGCTTCTCAAATAATAGGATACCCTCTTCATAGCTGCATTGTCCGCCTCCATTATTTTTCTTCTTTTTAAGATAATAGAAGCTTGTTGTTGAGAGGATGTAATATTCGATGCATATTTATATGTAACTTTTCATTGAAATCAGGCCGACTTTACTTTCAAAATAGGTACCTTTGCATTCTACGTTGCATGTAACTCTTACATTTACAATAGATGCTTGTTGAAACGATGGTAATAATATTTTTTTAAAAATTATTAGTTACGTTTAGTTTCTTTTAAGAGAGTTATAGGTAAGCGGTTGTCACTTATAATGTTTTGTAACGAATTAGACCTAATGGCATGAATCCACTACAACTTTGTAATCTATGAGACAATTTATTAGAGAAAAATTATTAGGCAGTCGTATAATTTTTTTTTCTTAGATTATAATTTAAATTTAAATTTGAGTACAAATGTTAAATAAAAAAATGTGAGTACAAATGTCAAAGTGTAAGAAATTATTTTTTTCATCATCTGTTGCTTGTGTTTTAATTTTATATACATTTTACAATACATATATGTTAATTAAAATATAATTATTAATGTATGTAAAAATAATTAAAAGGAGGTAAAGCTTGATGGGGTAAGCACTCCTGTGAATTCTTTGACATCAATGACATAGTAGATGAGGTAGAAATGGTTGCAGATGAGTTGGTTGAACCTAAAATGAGATTGTGGATATTGTTAGGAATAAATTGCCTTTGGTTGAATCTAATGACCTAGCTGGGCTAGCTGAAGAGTACATTGTATTTGAGGTTAGTGAGGGTATTGATGCTGATGAGATTGTTGTTGATGAGTATGAGAGTGTTTTGGATAAAGTATTCATTTATGATTATGTTCAAGTTCTTTATGGGGAGTTGCAGACTGAGATGATTCAATTAGATGTTGACATGTTGCAGAGATCGCCTAGAGGGTGTAAGAGACAAGACCAATGTTTCTTGGTTGATGTTTTACTAATCAATTTGCTTTTATGATAGAGGATGTTATTGCATGTATTCTAATGCAAGTATGGAAAAGGAAGCAATATTCCTTTAGTAGAGGCAAATATTTAACCAAGAGGATGGACATTCCGAGGGTAAAAATGAAGACACGATTGACGCTGAGCTCTACACAATTGAAGGTCGAGGTGATGATGAAAGAGGAAGTTTGGATGAAGGATGAAGGCAGTAAAGTTGTTGAAATCATTATTTCTGAAGGGCGGATGACTGAGTCTGATCAGATGTGTGATGAGGATACTAATGAATCGTAGGGATTAGCTAGAGAGTTTGTGAAGAAGAGTTCAAATTGTACGTGGAATTCTAATGATAATCCATTTAATTTTTTCAGTGGGTTTGCTATCTGGAGATTTTCATTGCAATTAATAAGGGAATTAGATTGGAAAGGGTAGATGGTGCAGAGCACCCTAGGGTTTAGCTCCAAACCCTAGCAATTCTTGTGGAGTGATCAAAAGGAGCAGATCACAGTTAGTTTTCGGTCCTTGTCATTAAGCCTGAACAGTTCTTCATTCAGTCGCAAAGTCGCAGAGCCAGTGGAGAGCAGAAAAATCATGCATCGCACACTCGCGAGCTAGTCATGAGTTAAGTTTATTAGTGAGCGAGTGCGCGACGAGGAACTAGTCGCTCAGTCGCAGACGACTAGCAGAAAAGACAGTGCGCGACAATGCGACGAGGAGCTCATCGCACAGTCGCGAGTCAATTCACAGTCAGTGAAAACCCGGTGCGACCACGCCACGAGCGCTTAATCGCTCAGTCGTCGAGCAGCAAATAGCTAAGTAGGATGTGCGAGTGAGCGACACCTTGTGCATCACAAGGTCGTAGGTGACTTGACGGTTAAGTGAAAAGCACGGCGAGCGCACGACTACGGTGTATCGCTCAGTCGCAAAGCAACAGGCAGCTCGGATGAAAGCATCGCGAATGCGCGACGGGAGCTCATCGCTCAGTTGCGAAGGAATTAACAGCTCGGGTTACAACACGACTAGTGCGCGACTTGAGCTCATCGCTCAGTCGCCGAGATATGACCAGCTCGTCAAAATGAGTTGCGAGTGCGCGACTGACGTGCATCGCAGACTCGCTAAGAAAGTAGCAGCTCAGATTGAAGTGCAACGAGTGCACGACTAATGTGCGTCGCAGACTCGTAGAGTAAATAACAGCTCGTAGAAAGACAGTGCGGGTATGCGACTTGAGCTTATCGCTCAGTCGCAACATAAAACATAGCTCGGGACAATGCATTGCGGGTGCACGATAAAGAGTTATCGCTCAGTCGCGAGGTAAAAGTCAATTCAGGGAAAGACATAGTGAGAGCGCGACGAGCAGGCAATCGCTCAGTCGCAGACCAAGACATGAAATGTTAATTTCATTCACGACTATGCGATAAAGAACAAAAACAGTCAAGTGATAAAACATGCTGACGTGTCAGAAGGAGAAAGAGTTGAAAAGTCAGAAAATGCCAAAAAGAATGCCACAGAGAAGAATGTCGTCCACGTCATCGACCATGCAGAGAAAGTTGGTGATGACAGTTACAAAAGGAAGACGAAGAGCCGAGGCAGTTGAGATTCCTCAGGCGGATAGGTAACCTAAAGACGGTTACAGCCCAAGAATAGGCCAAGGATAAAAAGGGAGAAAAGAACCATTGTGTGGGGGTTTGAAGAACTTAGAGATTTGAACAGGGTAGCACAGTAGATTTGAGATTACATTGTAATTTGCAGTTTTCAATAAAAAAAAAGAGTGTTCTATGTGTTCTGTATATTTTCTGTTGTGTAAAAACTTTAGTAGAGTAGTATTCTGAGTTCATTTCAGTTTAATGGATACCTTTTGACTCTCATGATCAGGCGTATGGGATGTGACTGTCAAAAGGTACCCATCATGTATTTTCATTCTTTTTTTGTGTTTGTGTCTGGAATTGAGGAGAGACTAGTCAGAGTTGGAAACAAGTCCTAGACGAGCTAGATGGTCCGGCTAGGGAACTTGTAGGGAAAGGAGATAGAGTGAGAAAGGTGCATGACTGATCTGATTCAGTCATGGAGGGTAAGATGAGATGAGGAGTGAAACATTTCGGTGGGTAGGGA
>MU225247.1:59255-82088 GCA_018584345.1 Thuja plicata
TTGATTTAATTAAAAGCACTTAGGACTTTAGATTTAAATCAATTAATCATAGGGGTTTTTAGCTAATAATCATTGAGAATTTAGGAATTAAATGTAATGTCAAATTTATGCAAATTTGGGTTTTCTGGATTTGAAACTCAGTCAATTAAAGTCAATTAGGAGAAGAATTTGCCTAATACAATAGGACTTCAAAGATGAGAAAATTGAAGGAATGCACCAAAATTGATTAGGATTATTAGGTGCCAATTTTGGGGTGTTACAATATGTATATATATACACACATGTATACACACACACACACATATATATATACACACATGTATACACACATGTATATACACATATATATATATACATACATGTGTATATATGTGTGTATATACACACATGTGTGTATATATATAGACACACATATATATACACATATATGTATACATACACATGTGTCTATATACACACACATGTATATACACAGACATATATATACACATGTGTATATATACCCACATTAAAAAAAACAAAGATTAAAAACAAAAATAAAATAAAAAAATCAACAAAAAAAATAAATAAAATTGAATCCATAAATAGCTTATTCTCATAGAAAACTTCGGACAACAAGTAAAATAATGAGGGCCGAGAACCAGTGGGATTGGAAGAAGCAGAACCTGTGGGATTGGTAGAAGCAAAACAATGGATTTCACTCTCAAGGACAGAGGCAACATCCATGGGAGCGTACTACTTATGATGATTCGGCAGTAGGTAACGATTTCAGGCATATTTTCAGACATAGGCCATTTGTCCAACCGGTCTTCGAGTCAGATGAGATTCCAAATCTGGGGCTTCAGAGTTATGGGTTTGCACAAAAATATAGACCTCAACCAATCCAGAAGGATGAAAAATCTCTAGAAAATACGAATCCTCTGCAGTTCTTTTCTGGCAAGGTCATGGTCCAACCTGCCAAACCTATTTTTGTAAACCCTCAATTTCACTTCCAAAAGGTAGACAAACAGGGGGTATCAATAAACCCAAGTTGGTGGCTAACGGATCCACAGTATGCAAGGATACATCCTTACAGGCTCTGTCCAAAGGAAAAAGGATAGAAGGGACCCCCCCTCTCACTGCTCCCCAAGGGGATTTCCAGGGCTATGTTTTCTATGAAGAAGGAGAGTCCTCGAGATGGCCTCTAGTCAATCCCCAACCCACCACTATTTTAGGTCCCCATGACCAAAATTTCAAATATTGGTCTGGGCGGGAAAACCCCAAACCTCCAAGGATCCTAAAGGGTGTCGGGAAACCAAGGCCAAAACTCAGCAAAGAGAAGCAACCAATCTTCGATATCTACATTGGAACCCCTCTGGATCTCCAAAGGAGATGCCTGCATGTCCTACCATGGCAAAGTGCCCACACCCAGATGTAGAAGAGCCACATCAACTCAGAGCCCCCTTCAATCCAAACTTGGGCAGAACTAAATTAATCTGGAGAAAGAAAAAGGCTCACAATCCTCCTCCTTGGCTAATCGACAAAAAATTGGAAGCATCCATTGTTCTTCCAGAACACATGCTCAACCAGCAGATCACCATACTTCGTCAATTGGTGCTAGTAGGTAAATGTGTAAACCCTTTTCTATATTTTATGCAAATTAAGGAACGGGCATTCAAATCTTGGGTGGGCATGCAGAATTGTTTTTATGCTTGATTTAGATTCAAATTATTTTGTTGTCCTATTCGATTCCAAAGCTTCTCAGGATTTGGCCCACAAGGAGAAAGGGTAGTTCTGTATGGACTTAGGACTTTTCACAATGGAATGGACACCTAACCTTTCCATTCAAGATAAGACATGCCGCTTCTTTCCCTTCTGGATACAGGGACCCAGAGGTCATTGAAGCAGTAGCTAACAGAGTGGGGATTTTTATTCGCCATGATCTCTTACCATATGAATACACCCATAAGGAGGTCAGAGTGTGCATCCTTATTGACCAACTGAAGGAGTTTCCATCGTTCCTCAAAATCAAATCAAAATGGGGTACTTGGACACAAAAACTTGTGGTCCAAGAAACTAATGCTATTCAACAGCGACAAGAAACTTTGGGCCATTTTAACACCAAGTGCCAACAATCCAAATAGGGGGACATCGAAGTCTGTAAAGACCCTACCTCCAATCCTCACTTGTGCTCACTTTCAAGGAAGGTCAAGCCTAATAGTAAAGATAATTCATAGGGGTCTAGTAAAGAGCCCCCCTATTGGAATCCCCATGCTACGGATATGGGCCTCATAATTTCAAATTTTTTCCTTACCCTCTACAAAAACTTATGGTTGTATTCTACCTCACAGGGTTCAGAGAAGACTCTTTGCCTGAGAGCCCCAAATCAATCTGAACCTCATCATCAGGAGACTAAAACAAAGCATATTCTCACTTGTGACACTCAAAAGACCATCACCCCCCTTCCTATAACACTTTCAACAAAGTTGCCTGAGACTAAGGACAGAGGCATCATGATAGATCTGGATGATCTTCCCCAAACCCAAGTATCTGGCCAACCTCCTGTGATCCTTAATTTTAAAGAGCAGGTGAATGCTCAATATGGGCATTGTAGCAAGGCCCTAGAAACCTTGCATTCTTAGTTTTCTCCTTCACACATGTCAGGGGAAACACCCCAATGGTCCAACCTGGACCCGGATGATAACATAGCCAATCTAGATTTGGACCTGATGATAGACTCCTTAATAATGGAAATCATTGAAAAAAAAATAGATGGTCTGCCCCCAGGCTTTGTCCAATCTCTAGCAGAATCAGATGGGACAGATCACCTCCCTTTTGAGCAAGAGACCAATGAATCAGTAGTAGATGGCCAACTTATAAAATTTGATCCTTGTGCAATCTACCAAACTGAATTAGACACATCTAAGGCAACAAAAGTAGTCTCATACAAGAGACCGAGGGGTAGACCCACAAGGGTTAGTAAAATTCAAGAGGAAATTGCTATTGGCACCCAACTAACCATCAACTTTCAGTGGACCCCAAGGAAATGCAAGGCAGAGGCCTCAGACTTGATATCCAAACAATTAATAGTCAGTAGGAGGGCGACCTACCCTCTGAATAAAATATGAGAATACTATCATGGAATGTTAGAGGCCTCAACCCCTCTAACAAATAATGCCTCACAAAAGATCAGATTAGAGTGGGAGGAGCAGACCCGATTCTGCTTCAGGAGACTAAACTATCAAATGAGGCAGGGAAAAAACTATTTTCTTCCTGGAAAAACTAGGGTTTTTCTCTGTTGGCTTCAATTGGTTCCTCAAGGGGGCTATAAATCCTTTGGAACAAAACCAAATGCCAAATCAACATGAATTCTCAAAATGCAAAGTGGATGGTGGCTGAAGTTACAATATTCTCTCTCTCCTTCATGATCATAAATGTTTATGCCCCTATCTCAGTTTTAGGAAAAACAAGGCTTTGGACACTACTGTCTCGGCTTTCGCTAGGCCTAAATGATAAGAAAGTTATCCTGGGAAGGGATTTTAATGAAACCCTAGGCAAGCAGGACAAAATGGGGGAGCAAACCCATCTCCAAAATTCACAGATGATTTCCAAGAGTTCATTGATAGTAACCAGCTACTTTACTGCATTCCCTCTAATGGGTGTATTACATGGTCCAAGAAAAAAAATGGCATTCATTTTGTAGGATCTACATTGGACAATTTCTTACTAAACTCCCACTAGCTGGTGGATCATGGGGTCTGTCAATCATCGATACTCTCTTTAACAAGGTCAGACCACTTCGCTATCACAATAGAAATCCAAATAGCTATCTCAAATAATAGACCTCGGTCATACTTCAAGATGGAGAAAATGTGGTTTAGGGACACAGTTCCTCATGTTACTGCAAAATTGGTGGTCTAATGCCCCACACATTACTGGTACAGCCATGTTTAAGCTATCAAAAAAGCTTGTTTTCATGAAAGAAAACATCAAATACTGGAGTAAAACCTCTTTTGGGAGCATATTTAAACAAAAAGCTGAACTCTAAAGGAATCTGGAAGACATCAAGGACACTATCCTTAGTAAGGGAATGTCGACTGAAGTTTATGAGGACCAAAGAAGGACTACCATTAAGTTAGAAGAGGTGCTGATGAGAGAAGAAATCTATTGGAGGCAAAGATCAAGAGAACTATGGCTCTAGGATGGAGACAGGAATACAACCTTTTTCAATATGTTAGCAAAAGTAAAAAGACATAGAAATATGATATTTCAAATCAAGGATTCCAATAGTCAAATCCTGAATCAGAACAAATATATTCAAATGGAAGCGGTAAGATATTTCTCCAACCTTCTTACAGCGAAAGCACAAGAAGATTAGAACCAGCCAATCCCAATTATCAATTGCATTCCAACATTGGTTTCACCCTTGGATAATAAGGATTTTCTTGCACCCTTTACATTAGAAGAAATTAGATCCACTCTATTTTCTATGGATGCAGACAAAGCACCGGGTCCAGATGCCCTCACTCCTTTTTTATTTCAAAAATGCTGGGAATTTATGGGCCCAGACATCCTTAAAGCAACAAAAGAATCAAGAAAACACTCATGTATGCTTAAAAAATTTAACAACACAACAATCACACTCATTCCCAAGTGTCAACACCCACAAAATTTTGCAGATTTTCGGCCTATAGCACTCTTCAACACAATTTACAAAATTATCTCCAAATCGATGGCCTCTCGCTTGGGAAAATTAATTCCTAAAATCATCTCAGAACAGCAAGGTGGTTTTGTCCTAGGGAAAGATATGGTAGAAGGGGCCCTCATTGCACATGAAGTTTTGCACTTCATTCAAGAAGAAGGCCTGCCTGCCATGATCCTTAAGCTAGATATGACTAAAGCCTATGACAAACTGGACTGGAAATTTTTGTCTGCAATCATGTCAAAATGGGCTTTCACATTAAAAGGATTAAATGGATCCTGTCTTGCATACCAGGAGCCAAATTCTCAATAATGATCAACGGGAGCCCACGTGGTTACTTCTCCTCTTCATAAGGGGCGAGACAAGGGGACTCTATCTCCCCATTTTTGTTCATCATCCTTGCAGAGGGTCTCAGCAGACGCATTGCCCATAAAAAATCCTCAGGTTTGTGGGAGGGTATCAACATAAGGAAATCTCATCTCTCCATTTCCCACACCCTCTTTGTAGATGACTCTATGCTCTTTGGAAAAGGTTGTGTAAAAGAGGCTTCAGTTATAAAAGATACTCTGGCAAAATACTATGAGGCCTCAGGCCAAATACTTAATGAAAAAATGTCCAAAATCTTCCTCTTCAACATCAACCCCAAAGCTTGTAAAATCATTCAGTGAACCTTAGGCTTCTTGGTAGTAAGAACCTCTTGTAAATGCCTGGGCATCCCTTTCTTCTAGGGAAAAGAAAAATCAGTTTTCTGGGACAAAGTTGTAACAAGCATCAGGGAAAGGATCACTTTGTGGAAAGCTAGATGGTTATCTCTTGCAGGTAAAATCCTCCTAGTAAAATCAGTATTAAGCTAAATCCCAAACTACATAATGTCTGTCATTCTTGCCCCCCTGGGGCTGATGAATAAAATCTCAAAGTGCTTAAAGGACTTCATTTGGAAAGGTAATGTTGACAACAAAACAAAGATTCCCTTGGTTTCTTGGAACAACTTTTGCAAACAAAAATCTAATTGGGGCCTTGGTTTTCACAAAATCCATGAGAGGAACCTTAGTTTAGGAGCTAAATTGACTTGGAAAATTTATGATAAACCTGATAGCCTCTCGAGTCAACTCATTAGGGTAAAATATCTTGACTCGGATGCCCCAGAGAGAATATTTACAATTACTAACCCTCCCACAGGTTTAG
The DNA here is from genome assembly GCA_018584345.1 of Thuja plicata. NCBI lineage: Eukaryota > Viridiplantae > Streptophyta > Pinopsida > Cupressales > Cupressaceae > Thuja > Thuja plicata. The sequence continues at coordinate 65,122 of MU225247.1, forward strand.
TTATGTGGAATTTTATCAGCAACAGTAGAAACATTATCCTCCCACACCTTTCATGGCAAATTAAGTCGGGCTGGGAGGCACTATTTTGGTTAGAATCTTGGAATGGATATCAAAAACTTTCTTCCACCGAAAACCTTCAAATAGCTAGAACAGTGCTTGAACAAAATTGGGGATTTAAGGTTCAGGACTACTTCACTCTACATGATGGGAAGTATAAATGGAAGGATCTCTCTCACCTTTCATTTCCTCCAAATGAGAAATCTGAACTTCAAAACATATTAAGGAACAGATTCCTATCCATTAGTGGGGAGGAGAACCGATTATTTTGGACAAAGAGGAAATCAGGAAAGTATACTGATAAAGAGGGGTACAAATCATTGGTAAATATACCAAATCTAAATCTTCCCATTCACAAATTCGCTTGGCACAATGCAATCCTGCCCAAAATTGGGGTTTTTGTATGGCTAGCCACACAAGATAGGATACTAACAAGCTCAAGACTAAAAATACTGGGGATCACAGACTCTTTCCCATGCCCCTTATGTGGTATTGTAGAAGAAGATACAAACCATCTCTTGGTTGGCTGTGACTTTTCCCAAAATGTTTGGAAATGGAGTCTAAACAAACTCGGGTGGCAGGGCCCCCTCCACAAATCTCTAAAGATGATTACACTCCAATGTCCCCTTCTCCACCAAGAGGCCTTTTTCTCCAGTATCTGGCGAGTAATTCTGGTTGAAAGAAACAATAGAATCTTCAGACATCAAACTTCTCTAGCGGACCAGGTATATGTAATGGTTGAAAAAAGTGTCTCCAAAATGGTGAATGCTCATGTAGAAAAAACCAAGAAACTCTTTTCCACATTCTCATCCTTTGACAATGGAATTCTGAACAATTGGAAACAGATCAACATCCCATTCCACGGATTTCTGATAGGAAGAATGCCCAAACAACAGATCAAAAAAGATTATAAATGGAGACCTCCAGAAGAAAAATTAATCAAACTAAACTTTGATGGTGCATGCAAAGGCAATCCTAGGAAATTAGGTGCAGGTTTTGTCTTGAGAAGGTGGGACAAATCCATCATTGTAGCTGCACATTGCCACTTACCATAGGGAACAAACAATCTAGCAGAAGAAAGAGTTGTTCTTTGTGGAGTCAGACTAGCTAAGCGAATGGGTGTTTCAAATATTCACATAGAGGGGGACTCCATTATTATTATATCATACCTATCCATAAAAGCCTCAGTCAATTGGGAACTATAATATGTGCTATAGGAAGTCACTAAGCTCCTACACACATTCTCCTCATACGGAATCTCACATTGCTACAGGGAAGGCAACAAATTTGCAGACTGGTTAGCCAATCTGGGTGTGGATGATGGCATAAAGGATTGGGAAACAGACCATGTGCAAGTACAGGAAAATGAAATCCGAGAACTACTAAGGGAGGAAGTTAAGTAAACTTATGTACTCTAGTATCCTGGCGGATATGGGTACAGAGCTGGTCAGAAAATGTAATTTATGTTGCATGTGCCAGTACGACATAACATCCTTCGACAGATATGAAATCAGGGCAGGATATCAAAAAATTTTTTGAGGCATGAGGCTCGTACGACTTCACGATGGCATCCACAAGAGCTCACCAATACACATACTTGGGCCTTCAATTCCCTGCCAAGCCTTGGTGGGAATTTAAATTGCAAAGTTAACTTTCATGGATTACAAGTGAGTTGGCATACACTAAACCTATTTGCATTTCCAAACAATGATAGAGAATTCAGTCATAAAGACAAAGAATAAATTCAAAACCACAGAGATCCATATATCCCCAAATCTGGAACACGTGGGGATTAATTAGATTAGACAAACAGGACTAATCCATGTGATAGGCATCACGCAAATTAAAGTAGCAAAGAGCTATTTAATCCCCTAATCCCTCCTCTTAAACCACTTCTCTATTTAAAAAAAAACTTAATCAGGCTCTCACAGTGAGTAAAATGGGCTACCGTGAGCTGAACTTATGAATCTGCTTAAACATCAAGAATTGGGAACATCCCATTGCTAGGCCATACATGGACAGACAAATGCAAGTGATGTCTAAGCCCCTACCAAATCAAATATTGGAGGCCATAAAAGGCATTATAGGTGATGGGGTTCTGCTGCCAGACGTGCCAAGACACATTTATCACACCCAGGTTGTCTCGGTGTTCCTCTCAAACTGGTATGACATGATTCCTGATTACAACTTACTATTTGATCTGGCTAGTAAAGTTCTTCGTTCAGACTATGTTACGACAGAGGAAATCCATCTCGCCTTATAGAAGTATAATCTTCATGGCTCCAAAGCATGGGTTGGGGGCCTATTTCCTCCCCAGCACTTGGAAAAGAAAAATGAATGTGCAAAACTATATGATATTCTCAAACAGGCGCTGGAAGGACGAGATCAGTTGTAGATGCGAAAAGAAGTTATAAAAATTATGGATATCCTCCCAAATGGTCTGGTGGCTAACGCGTTCTTTCTTTTTGAAAGGTTATCTGCTCTTATTGCATATGTTGAAAATTATATTTCAGCGTCTAGCCCATCAATGCTCTCTCCCACGTCATCAAAAAACTCTCAAGGCCGAAGCGAGCAGCGATTGGGGAAACGCCAACAGAAGGATTAAAGTCTGTAGAACCGTACCCCGCGTGGATTTTTGGACAACCCTGGGTGAATTGAAGTTGCTGCTCTCAAATCAAGGCATTTAGGTCAGGGCTCCTGTAGCAGGCTCTCTGAAAATTTTTGGGCTTGTCATGTCCTCTGTTTCCTCTTTTGGGAACAAGCAATTTTGTTTTTGGCTTTTCTGAAAACCTTCTATAACAAACATGCCCAGCGAAGTATGCTCTTGGTTCTTCTTTTCGGTGACTTTTGTAAATTTTGTTTTGTAATGGGTAATGATTAAGGGTTTTCTTTCTGCTTCTTTCTCTTATGAGCTTTTGAAGCAGTTTTCTAATATATTCCAATGGCTCTGCCATTTTTGCCTTTAAAAAAAAAATAGCTTATTCTCAAATAAGAAATGAATTCCAGCTTTTTTTAGAATTAACTAATGCAAGCATTGGCCCCAAAATGGGGATTAGTTTTCTAATTTGAGAATTCAAAAAATGCCTCAAACAGAGAATTAAATTATTCTAGCATTAACTAATGCTTATTCTAGGTTAATGCTTGGCACCAAACAGGACCTTAACTAATCTAATTCTAGTCGACAATGAGAGATAATAGAGGGGTTAGGCTTAAACATTACACAGTAACCTTTGATCACCTTTGATTATTATACTATTTTTCATGGGACTGCTTTCAAATTGTCATTTCAGTTTAAAAAAATGATTCACGTTCCTGAATATTTATGCAATCTGTACAACCATTTTTACTATCCTTGCAGTGCGTAGCATGATTCCACGTACATGAAAAAGTTATTTTTTTAATTTTTTTTTAATGTATACTATTTAAAAAAAAAAAAATTTCCTCATTTTTTGTGCAGGTGTTCATCTCTAATAAACAAAATGGTATTTTATAATATTATATGTATTTTATATGTATAATAAACTAGTATTTTATTATATAATATATATTTTATTCGGCAAAAATAGCTGAAGCATTAAACTTTTTATTATATAAACGACTTAAAAAATGCTTCGTGGGGAAAGAAGCAAGAAGAAAATACCCCATTCTCAGCCAAATACAACTGAAGTACAATAAAAATATATCCATTTTGAGACCCATTACAAGACCCCAAGCCAAGTGCAAAAACCCACATGAGATGGACAACCTAGACCCCACGAGGTATTCAAAATAGAGGATGCCTTAACCCTGAATATTACCTACAGATATCCATCAAGTGCAGAAGACAAAAATAGTCGAGTATTAATATAGTTGGGCCAAAAACTACCAAAATGCACTAAACCCCAATGCAATCAGCTGCTCAGTTTTATTTCCCACCGTAGTGGTACGTGCATCTGAAGCTGGTTGGAAGGTCGCCTGGGGAGCTATCGGACTCGGAAGAAGTCGCAGTCGTTGGGGGTAGAGGAAGTCATTGCGCAATCCACCCCAGCAAAAAATAGAAGGGTCATAATACTGATGAATAGGCTAAAAGCATCCACCACCACCATGCTCGGAAGAACATTCGAGAGGGACAACATTTCCTTTCTGAAGAAAGTTGGGTTGCGCCTCTCTGCCGCTAGCTTGAATATATCAAACAGTTTGACATTTTCCAAATTGGAGTCTAGCAGAACAGGCATCTATTAGATAGCTCTCTGGATTGCATCTACCGAGGCAAATTCCTCCTTTACGAGCTTTGCCACCATCCCCACGAAGGGTATGTAATCCTGAATCTATTCGTAAGTGTTTGATATATAAATCGACAACACTTGAGAATGAAGAATGGTCCTAAGAAACAAAGGAATGAGCACATTGTAGCCAATGACCCGGCAGACAGAATCTTCTACTTTGCTCGAGAGTGGCCTAAAAGCAACGCGAAGGTGGCAACTGAGGCAAATACCCGAAATGGAACATTCCCAATCTTGTGCCTGAAGTTGAATACAGAAATTGAGCTCTCTATTTTCCATAGTGGCAAGTACAACTCTGAGGAACTCAGCCCAAAATAGAAAGAGGAAAATACGGTTGAGGACTCCACCCAGATGTGAATTGATATGCTAAGGCCAGGAAAATTTAAAAGGAGAAACACATGGAATTGCGGGCTAAGAAGAAGTAATTGTGCCAACATCAGATGTCGATCTGTACTGAAAACACTCCTAACCAAGTGATCAAAACCCAAGGGGAAGGTGACATAATTTCTAGCATGTAAGATGCCACTACCACCATTAACTGACAAAAATTCCCTGCTGAAGTACCAAGCCATTAATCATTGAAAAGGGTGGAAGGCAACACACATGTGTGAGAGCTGGGCTGATGGTACGACCTCTTAAATATTGACATACCTTGCCTTAATTTAAGGAAGGACATGGAGGTAGTTCCAGATGGAACTGGTCTAATCTGCAATCATGGAGAAGTGAAGCAATGAGGTGGGAATGATCCCATTCGAAAGTGCCTTGATCAACAGTAACACCTTTGTTTGTCAACCAATCTCGCAAGACCATCAGCTTTCCTAAAGAAATGATGGATAAAAAACTCCTCAAATGAAGGGAGGTATTTGTGGACCTCACCAAGTACATAACTTATTTCCCAATTAGGAGTCTTTCTTGAGGTTAAAGCCGAGGTGACCAACTGGGAGTCGCCTTCTATATGGATTTTTCTGAAACCCAACCTCACAACCCATGTAATTCTAAGAAGAAGGGCCCTAGAATATGCTAGGTTATTTGATCCCCACGGAAGCCTCTCACCAGCTTCTTGGATAACCCGACAATGAATGTCTCTCAAGACCCAACCTGCCCCTGAAATACCTAGGTCACATAAGAAATACTCTGACAATGAATGTCTCTCAAGACCCAACCCGCCCCCGAAATAGTCCTTAAATGAAGGGAGGTATTTGTGGACCTCGCCAAGTACATAATTGATTTCCCAATTAGGAGTCTTTCTTGATGTTAAAGTTGAGGTGACTAACTAGGATTCACCTTCTATATGGATTTTTCTGACACCCAGCCTCACAGCCTGTGTAATTCTAAGAAGAAGGCCCCTAGAATCTGTGAGGTTATTTGAGCCCCCTTGAAGCCTCCCACCAGCTTCTTGGATAACCGGACAATGAATATCTCTCAAAAACCAACCTGCCCCTGAAAGATCAAGGGGAAGAGTTTTGTTCAAATGGAAAACAGATAAACCAGTAAGAAAGCGCACTAAGGTGCATAGACAAAGAAAAGCTTATATTGGTTTATTCCACATTCACTGTACGGGTTACTTCTAAGATATTTTAATACCCCATCACACAAGTAAGTGGTAGCCAAAAGGTAAGCACCTTTTGGAAGGCAGTTATGTACTAAGTGGTTCTATGGCAGAAAGGTTGGTAGTGAAAAGGTATATTTTGTGAGCCCAAGGAAGGCGAGCTAGAACAGGTAGCAGAATGTTGCTATCCCGCAATAACAATGATGAGAAAAGAGAAACTCTAAGGGATGGTGAGAATTAGAAACGTAGGAGAGAAGCAAAGACTGTACAAGTGGGCACATATGATAGATGGAAAAGTGTCGTGATCCCGCAATCTAATAGAAGAAAAGAGATAAACCTAGCAGGATTACAAGTAATCGCCACATGTCCAAGCAAAGCACAAAATGATCAGTGGGTCCAAATGTACAGGTGTCACAATGTTGCAATCTCATAGTATGACTGACCAAGGAAAGAGAAAGATTGTGGGATAACAAAAGAGTGACATGTGGCAATCAAGCGGTTTGAAAGCGCTTAAAGAAGAGGTATAGAGTAGAAACATCCAATGACGTTCGTGATCCCGCCAAAAAGGGTGTGTGATAGTTAAGATCCACAGGATTACATGATGGTGTCATGTGTCTCGGCCGAGCAAAGAATGAAAGTAGTGAAAATAAAGGTGAAGGGGCCTAGGAACCAAATAAGAAGAAGCCACATCGAAGGTGGGGTCAAGGTAAAGTTAAGAGACATGAAAAAGGTTTTCAATTTAGGGTTAAAAAGGCGATGTCACGGTCGAGGTAGTCTTAACGAATAATCAACCTATTTAAAAGATGGTCAACCTTTTAAAAATGTTTTGAATTGGGTTCAAATGATATATTTTAAAGCGACGCGAATGGTGGCAGGTCTGTTCTGCATGCAGGTAGAGGGTCAGCTGAGGTTTCAACTATAGCCCAATAAAGATCAAACCCTTTTTTCACATTAAATTTATATGGGACTAAACACAAGTGTTCAAATTTAAGATAAATGTTTTAACACCTATTCAATGCCATTTCAGAAAGATGCATTGATTAGTCTCCATCAAAGAGAGAGGCAAAAATAATGTATTGCATGAATTTTGTGCCAGAGATATAAAATAAGTCCGCAGTCCTTCTTCCTTTTGTAGTTGAAAATATTCATCCATCGATGAATTAGAGAGTTTATGTCTAGTTTGTCTGATGTAAAGGTTTGGAATTAGAGTTTGTTTTCCTTTAAATAACAGTTTAGTATAGAAGTTAAAGGTTCCCACATTTTGGAAAAGGAAACCAAAAGTGATTACGATCCTCTAATATTTTTTATGGGTGTGGAGCCAACTGTAATGGTATGATAACAATTTCCTATGGAGCATTGAATAAAGATAATAGGTTTTGGAGACCTTGTTTGAATTTTCTTTACTGCATGTAGTTTTGGATATGATAGGTACTTTTAATGTATTTATCATTTGAATCATACAAGTTCGTGTCTCTTTTAGCATCTTTAAATGGATATAATTGCTCCTTATGTAGGTCACAAGCCATGTTTTCCTTGAGATTCTCCCTTATCTAGTTAAGTGTGAAGATTTCTCATCTTCCTAACCTATGCTTGTGAGAAACTATGCACCCTCCTTATGAAACATTGATACATGAGTTTTCCAATCATCAAATTTGTGTCATTTGCCTCTACTAATCTTCTTTTAAGAACTCATTTGTGATTTGTGTTGGATTTCCTTTGCATCACCCTTGGCGCATCACCAAGTGGATTAGATTTTTTTAAATCTCTTTATTTTCTGCAATTTATCCCCCTTTTCCCATCCATCTTTACTTTTGGTTTATAAAGGTGATGTATCAAGAAGGAACCAACATAGAATCTAGAGATTCACTCTAAGATAGGAAATCCAACCACCTTTGGTGTGTTTCCATGTTGTCCTTGAATTCTCAAGTCTATCCTTCAAAATAATGGTTAGGAGGGTGCAATTTCTAGTCTCAACAGTTATGTGCAAAGCAATTTAAAGGAAAATTACCCTTGTATTTACCTTTCCCTATAGGTAGCCTTCTAAAAAATAAAGCTTCCATTTCCTCTTGTTCTCTTTCTTCAGACAAGATAGATTCATAATCATTGGAGTAACATGTTGAATAACTATTAGATGACTCCTTTCCTTTCCTAAATGGAGAAAGAGTCAATGATGAATTGAAAGAAGCTTCAACTTTTGGCATACTATTATCACAATTACTTAATGAAAATGCATTTAATTTACTTATTAATACATCAATATCAATAGTAAAAGTTCCTAGAGATCTAAGCTCATGTATAGCTAAAACCCTAATAGCATACTAAGGCAATAAAGTTCTCAACATTTTTCTTACCACATCCTCCTCATGAAGATTACCACTAGCACCTCATATAGTAGCAACAATTTCTTTAATTCTCTGAGTGTATTATTAAATGTTCTCCTTTTCTTGCATCGTCATATCATCAAAATTTCCTATCAAACTATCATCCTTTTCCTTCTGCACATGTGGATCTCCACCATAGAGGGTCTTCAACTTCTCCCACATCTTGTTAGCAATATTCAAGTCTTTGATATCGATAAACTCTACATATGAAAGAGTCCTAGAAATAGATTTCATAGTATAAGTATTTTCTTGCCTAACCTTCAATCAATATACAGTCTAGATTCTGGAAGGGACGGTATACTTATTAACCACACGATCCCAATATTGATCACCCATACATTTAAGATAGATCTTTGTCCAACCGCACCAAAATGATTAGTTCTCTCTTGTAAATTTAGGATCTTCCTTTCTCATCATCTTTATATCTTTACCTCAAGCTGTTAAGCTTAACCACAAAAAAGGACCTAGACTCTGATACCAATTGTTAGCCCTAAGATCAGATTACTGAGAGGGGTGAATCAATGATCTACCAAATAATCCAACCTTCTAAATGTAAACTACCACTCACAAGTTTAACCTTAAATGAAATGAATGAAAATCATAATCATGCAAGTAAACCCAGAAAGTTGACACACATATTTGTCTCATCAAAACCCAAATAGGGAGAAAACCACGGTGGGAATTAGTACCCACTAAATTATGTACTTTTCTAAAGTACAGCCTGTGAGGAGCTTAAGCTTGTTAGGAGTTTACAACAGAACTCTCAGGTGCTACCCGGTAAAGTGATTGGCCTTAGGTTTGTTAGGACCTTTACCTTGTTAGAGTACTTTGAACTCTTGACAAAGTTTCACCTTGTTAGAGGATTTATAGAAAAGATATGTTAGGATATACCTGGTTAAGGGATTTAACTTGCTGCAACTGTTAGGGAACAATATAAATAATGATCTGTTGAATAGAACTACCTCTGGTGGATTAGATCCACTGAATCACACAATCTCTTCTCAACACACTTAACTCTTATCTGGATTGATCACAACTCGCACTTTTCACCGCATTTTTTCGACACACGATCAATGCACTTAACTCTCAACTTCATCCATTATATGATGAACTATTAGGGTCACCACCTTAATCAAACCTTAAAATATAATTCCAAACATCCTGCTCAAATCCAATGCGCCACATAAAAAAAATTAAATGAACAAAACATATTTCCAAGTACTTGTCATCCACTACAATAATTTACATAAAATTTTGTGTCAAGGAGTCAAACAGATTTTGACCAAACATAAGATTCTTCAGGAATATTCTCCACATGCTAGCATTGCAAAAATATGATGACAAAGCATCACCTCCAGTAACGAGGACATGTCACTAGATCATGACTAACTAAACTAATTCCACCGCAACCTCAAAACTGATCACTAAAAAAATATTTATCAACTGTCACTCAAGAACACAAACATTGTAACTGATCACAAGTCTTTATCTTCTCACCGGTCACCTATCTTGCACATCGGTCACTCAAAGTAGTTTTTATTATAACTATAACATCTGAACACTACTGACCGCTATATCATATTACTTTGCCATAAGATACAACATGGATTAAACAAGACATTCAAATCATCTATCACATGTCATTAACTATTCTAGCAGTTGCACTATTTTACTTCAACCGATCATAAATTTCATATTAGATCATTTCAGTAGTAGAGGTCATGCATTAGACATCCCGAGATATACCTAAGTTTCTCAAAAACATAGAAGCCATTGAAAATCACAACAATCCTTCATTCATCATAGATATGCTTGGAAACACACTAAGACCACAATGTCTATAGCTAATTTATCAATGAAAATATAAGATATGATCATCTTGTAATCAAATATACATCATGAAATCTCCAAAACTCACATACCATCACTACATCAGATATGTAAAAAAAATCAATGGTGACAAATTAGACTCATTCCCTCTTTCTTAGTCTATTAGGTAGGGCTTCCCTTTAGCCCATGCACTAATTTTCATTGTTCTTAATGCTCTCTTTTACCTCTTAAGGGAATCTACCTTACCTACAAGAGTTAGAGGTATCACTCTCTATAATAATAAAAATATTTCCAACGTCCAATTTGTGGATGAAACTGCAATCCTTTTACAGCTGAAGGAGGATAATATGGAGGCACTGATGGCTAAACTTGATTTTTTTTGTAAATCTTCAGGTAGTAAAATCTCTATTCAAAATTATATTATGTGTGACTGGCACGACTACCCCACTATGTCATTTAGTAAATTCTCTCTTACCTAGGGGTCAAAGAACATTGTTAGATATTTGGGGCCTCCTTTTGCAATAAGCCTAGACCTCAAAGAAATGGGAATTACTGAGAGGGAAATTGGAAAAGAAATTGAAAAACTGGAATAAGAAAACCATTTCCCTTGCTAGTATATTTTAGGTCTATAAAAAATTCATCCTATAATATATACTATGCTTCACTGAGGCTCTTCAGTCAGTACTAGATTAACCACCTCAATAAGATCATGAAGAAATATTTATATTGAGATGGAAAATGTGTGAAAAATAAACAATCGGTTAGCTAGAATTGGTGTGTGATAAGGAAGTGCAAAGGAGGATGAGGTATAAAAGACCTTAGGACCCAAGGCATTGAATTAGATACCAAGTGGATTTTAAATGCCATAGTAGGGGAGGAGATGGATGGAAAATACTAATTAGACACAAGATTAGTTGTGTTCTCCCTTCAGAATGTTTATCATGGAAAGATATAATCTTCTATAATCTGATGGCAGGCACTTTCCCTATCAAAATGTTTGGTTCTAATGTTTCCATATCCATTTGGACAGGCTCAGAATGACAAATTTTATATCGAACAATGATATAATTTCAATAGATAATAAAATCCATTAAGAGGGATCCCCATAGTGGAATTTATGTCAAAAAAGGTAAGTCATTAGCCATATTACAATACTACTCAACCAGTGAATGGGAAAGGAGGGGTATCTCTAGTTTTAAAGATATTATTGTGAATAACAAACTTATTCAGTAAGAAACTCTGAGAGATATATAATCTACCCATGGTGAATTAGATAATATACACAGTCCTTTGAGAGGCTTTCTCTACTTTGTGTCTCCTCAAACTATGTTGCACTGCCTATGATAGATACACCTCATTTGGGTGGAAAGATGGAAAACTATTACACACATAGTAACAGTAGGTGGAAGGTATGACTTGATCCTACCTCTTGGTAAAAACTTTTTGACAACATATGGGCTAACAAAGTGGAACCAAATAAAAAATATTTTATGTGGTAGATTCCTATCAATAGCCTACCTATTAAGTTACATTTAGGTAAGATGAATATATGCAATATCTGTAGAGTACCAACGACTATTAATCACTTTTTTTAATACTTATTTTCTAAAGAGATATGGAATATATTTGGCATAGTCATTAATGGGAACATCTTTAGTCTACAAAAGGTCTTTAGCTATATCCAAAGCCTTAGGAAGGAATTTAATTTATTTTGGTCTTGTCTTTCTATTGAAATTTTATGGCACATTTCGAAGCTTCATAATGACAATGTGTTTAGTAGTAATAATATATCCCTTACTGAGTCTCTTAGGAGACTAATTTCTAGTATAATAGAGATGTGCAAGTTACAACAGCCTTGACGATTTCATGAACTAATTTAAAGAGACTTATACAAGATGGAATTGCATGTATTTTCAAGTGGGAGATCATGCATGGGTACAATTAGAGTAGACAAATAGAAGAAATGACAACCTATGAGTTGGTGCTGCAAAAATTCAAGGCTGAAATTAGAGGACAAAAATAAAATAATGTGCACTAGCCTCATAGATTAGGGGTACTAGATATAGAATCCCCACTCAGTGCTATTATGAGAAATAATGTACCCATGGTAGAAGTGATTGAGCATCCATATAATGAATTCATTGTTTGAAATAAGGAGTTGGTCTGGTTTAATGATCTCATGGGTTGGCATACCTAGATAGACAGGCTTGATACCTAGCAAACTAATTTTCTATCTTATCTTTTTTTTATATAAATACATCCTCATATGATGGATTTTGTAGACGATGTATACAAATTCTTCTATATGATTCTTTTTGTATTGCTCCATGATGTTCCCTTTTGAGTAGGTTATTGCTCAAACATGCACCTTTGATATTTAATAGAAAAAAAATCTAAATTATTATAATTTAAAAAAGGTGAGTACAAATGCCAAATCAATTTCATTCATTTAAAAGAGGAGTTAAAAATTATTCAAACACAAAAGTAAAACAATCAAGCAGAGTGCCCAATAAAGAGAGAACTATGTGATGATATTCTAACTCAGGTAGTGACATATCCACCAAATGAAATCTTTAAAAATCCCATTGGGGCACATAATAATATGGCTCTTTTCCAAGGAGACCTTTGATTTGTGGTCCTTATGATTACTTATCAAATTAGAAATATTAAACTTTTATCTCGATCCATGATCGCAAGCATATGGAATAGAACATACAATTCCTCATCACATATTGGTCTTGACCACTCTACAAAATTACAACATTCTCACCACCAAGATAGAATCATTACTCCTATATATACTCTCTATAACAAGCAATAATTTTAAGGGATAAGTAAAAAGACGTATAGATAATGATTATAAAAAACATTGTTACCTTCAAGACATAATCATGACTTCCTTATGATCTAATCAAAATAGGGAAAAATAAAAAGATAAATCTATAATGACTATCAAAACTCAATATTTTCATAATACAGAAGAAAATATGTCCATCACCATCAGAACATAGAAATAATTACTCCCATGAACTCAATAAAAGATTCGAACAATCATTGAATTTTTTTTAGCTTACACAAAATAGTTAAATTAATAGATATTGAGAAACCCACAAACATAAATTATTTCAATGCAAGCCCAAAAGACAAATTATTGGCTCAACCCTCGTCAGAGCCCATTTAGCCTCACATTTGAATTTTGGTCCAGAAAAGGAAATATTCTCTAATTGTCAATCCAAACCCTAATCATAAAAAATATATAGATAATAAGAAAATAAATGAGATATCAATATCTCCAATATGAAGATGGTAAAATAGTAACAAAGTCCTCCAATTATATACCAAGAAAAACCTTTAAAGAAGGCCCAGTTAGAAATACAAGGTTTAGCTCGATTTAGAGTCTTGAAAACCTTGACCTTGATAAGCCCTATGATGTAATGTTCATCATAGATGAAGCTAAAAAATCCATAAAAGTATTCACGGTAACTATTGAAACATACAATTTATAAAGGAAAAACATTAATTTCATAAAGCCCGCAAAGATTCTTTAGGAGAGTTTTTCAAAACTCACAAATAATCCACGCACCCACATAATTCTTGATACACAAATTTCTTCACATGCTCATTGAAAATCTACAACCCCATGAAAAAATTTCACGACCGTTACCTAAACGTACAGTTTGTAGAATAAGAACAAAAATTTCCTCGAACCTACAAATATTATTTAATAGTCTTCAAACCCCACCAACATTCTTCAAAGATTTTAAATTATAAACATACTTAGAATAAGAAAAACCATATCTCCTAATTATAGAATGTGTAGAAAAACTTATGCCTTTCCTTGTAGTGTGCATTAATTTAGTTTCACAAGTATGCCCTCTTAATTAAATAGGCTCTAGTGAATTTGTGCACAATCTTAGAGATAGATAAATTCTAAAAAGTGTATAGATTATTCTCCTTGGAACACAACCATCTAGATCTTCAATGTTGTAGTATGGTAACAAATTCGATTCTATGGACCCTTTATTAAAGGTCAATAGATTCATGCCTACTTTAATGATCAACGAAATTTTATTTTGGTGAAGCATCAACCATAAAATTTGTTCCATGTAATAACTTAAATGTATCGTCAAATGAATCTCAAGGAATAATAACAATGAGAGACCACTTTCATTATTCCCTTCTCTCAAATTCAACTCCCATATCCCCACCAAAATGTGCTCTATAAAAGGAAAACCACCTAATATTTTTCCACCTTCTCCAGCTGCCTTTTCTAATCTCTGCACCAAAAATAACTTCTAGAGTTCCTAAATAATTGTTAAATCAAAATATAGAATAGTGATTTCATGCAAAAATCCCAATTCCTTTCGACTCATCTACTGAATCAGATAATTCAACATAGAATTCCTTCAAAGCTATTCACATCAATATATTTTAGGATGAATGCAATAGTTTTTGGTGTTACTTGTAGTTAAACCATGCCAGTGATGACATGTAACTGATTAAATGTTTGATAATGTTAAGTTAAAGATGATGCAAGACATTAAATCATTTAATGGTTTGTATTGTCATTGATGTCAACTTGATATCATCTGTATGGTCATATACATAATGCAAAAGACTTCAGAGAATCAATGGAACAAAATTTATGCTCTCAGCAATGCATAAAAGTCAAGTATTCACCAAGTGACAGACTACACCGGCGGAGTGCACACCATCGATAAAGGCAGAGATAAAGTCATAGTGATACCCAATGAGCAGAAGATAGTGTTTCCCGATGAAGCAGAATTATAGGATGCCCGATGAGCTGAAAACAGTGTTGCCCGACAAGCAAGATCCAATGATGCCCGACGGACGGAGATCCCAAAGCTAACTGAAGTTACACTGACGGAACTAGTAGTTGTCATCGGCAACAAGCTGCAAAATTGACTGATAGAATAGAGAGATTAGAAAAAGACAAAATATCTAGCTGGAAGAGCTTAAGGATAGACTTAACTGGTTGTTTTATTTGTTTTATTCAACTGCAATTAAGCAATTGATTTATTCAATTGGCAAGAAGAAAACTACGAGATAAATCAATTTGGCTGGATTTTTTTTCACGCCAAGAATCAAGACTCAAGAACCAAGAATTAAGGAATATCATGTCTATATAAGAGACAAGCATAATTCATTTCCATAAGAAAGAAGATACACAGGGGAGTGAATTGAAAGAAGATGCTAAAGAGAAACTGATGAAGGTTAAACTTCATGCAGTCCTGATCAATCAAGCTAGGGAAGAGCTAAAGAATTTTGCAGACACTGACACACAGTGAAGCACAACATCACATAGCAGAAAGAATGAAGTACAAATGAATTGAATTGATACATTGATCAGAAAGGTATTGTAAGTAAATAGATCTGAATATCTGCAATTCAAAGTTGCATTAGAAATAGGTCATTGTGTTTCAGTTTAACCATTGAAGCATTAAGTCTCTTAACAGAGCAGGACTTAATAGTATTTTGTAATTGAGGTATATCCTAAATAGATTACCATAAGGTTGACTCATGATAGTAGCATCAATCTTACATAAAGCCTATTGACAGTCTAAGAAGGAGGCTGATTCAAGGATGGTAGTAAGATTACCATAAATCCTATTGACAGTCTAGAGGCTGATTCAGGGATGGTAGTGTAGATGCCAGATACTAAGTGACAACCTATGTATAAAAATCCTCTAACAAGGTTGCACTTAACAGTGTGTTTGTAACCTTTGACAGGGTTGGCTCCTAACACGGCTCACTTCAGAAGAGTGAAAATTTGGGGTACCGGTCCTAGTGGTTTTCCCTTAACAGGGTTTACACATTAAAATCCTTGTGTTATGTGTGTATGGTTTATTAATTTATTATTTTACATTTCACATATGCATTTATCGATTGACTGGTATACTCTGCATATTTACCAAGTATCGGTAAATAATTTTTACTGCTTATTGGTTATTAAGGAGAAGGAGGACAGACAAGGTAAAACGATAGACAATTATTTATTTCAAGTATTTCAAAGGCATACATCTTGTAGGGACTTAATAATCTAAGGTATATTAATTGGTGGATTGAAGTATAAAGGATAATTTTTTAAGGCCACTGATTCACCCCCCCCCCTCTCAGTTATTACTAATAATTGGTATCAGAGCTTGTGTGCTTAGAAGGAAGGTTTCAAGACCTAAGTAAAGATCACAAGATGAACAGATGAGATGTGCCCAAGTTGAACAAGGAAAACTTTACTTCATGGCAAAGAAGAATAAAGCTTCACTTATCAGGTATTATCAATGGTATTACTCAATACTTAGATATTGCATATGTGTTTCTTATAGGACCATTGACAGTAGATCAATTAAGAGTAAAGCATGAAGATAACTGCATGGTTATAGAGCTTTTATCCTCACTCTCTGATGCTGAATTTGAAGATGTCAAAGATTGCAAAAATGCAAAGACAATGTGGGACAAGTTGAAACTTGTACATGGAGGTGATGCAAATGTTCTGAGAGCCAAGGCAGAAAGCCTTAGAGGAAAGTTTGATGATCTCAGAATGAAAGAAGGTGAAAACATCACACAGTACAACACAAGAATAAAAGAAGTAGTCAATGCTATACAAGGCATTGGAGGTACACTTGAAGAGGAGACAGTGGTAAGTAAAATACTAAGAACCTTATTGCCTATTTATGCTATTAGAGTCTCTGCTATTCAAGAAATGAGAGCAGTAGCAAATAATACTGTCACTCTTGATAGCTTGATTGGTAGACTGATTTCATTTGAGATGAATAAATTTGATAATAGTGTCTTACCAAGCTTAGAGTCTGCATTCAAGTCTTCTATGAGAATAAGAAAATCTAGTCAGAGACACTCATCTAGAAGAGA
>MU225247.1:83520-115415 GCA_018584345.1 Thuja plicata
GTCTTAAAAGATGATAGAAATGGAAAGCTTGATGCCAAAAGTGATGAAGGTATTTTTCTGGGGTATTCTACCAAAATCAAAGCTTTTAAATGTCTAATCAAGGCCTCTAACAAAATAGTTGAAAGTGCAAATGTGAAGATTGATGAATTTGCAGAAAAAAATGAGCTGGAAAGAACAAAAGAACCAGAAGAATACAACACGTTTGTATACTCTGAAGAACCCATAACTCTACCTGAGAAACAATGCATAAATCCATAATAACAGAATGTTGCAACCGACGGTCAAAATGCTGTTACCGACGGTCAGGATAATGATCAAGATAATGTGCAAGGTAATGAAGATCAAGCTGATATGCAAAGAGTTGTACCTGTACTTGCAAGATATGTAAGAAGAAACCATTTAGAAGACCAGATCATAGGAGATAAGAAAGCTTGTACAAGAACAAGAAGTAAGTATTTAAACTCAAATTGCTTAATTTGTGAGTTTGAACCAAAATCTATCAATGTTGCACTAGATAGTGAAGAATGGATAAGTGCTATGAATGATGAGATTGAACAGATTGAAAAGAACAAGACATATCACTTGTGCCAAGACCAGATGACAAGAATGTCATTGGTACAAAATGGATATTCAGGAACAAACTGAACGAGAATGGAGAAGTCACAAGGAACAAAGCAAGACTAGTATGGAAGGGGTATGCACAAGAGGAAGGTATAGACTATGGAGAAACCTTTGCACCCATTTCTAGGCTAGAAGGAGTGAGAATTATACTTTCTTATGCTGCATACAAAGGATTCAAAGTATTTCAAATGGATGTCAAGTTAGCATTCCTAAATGGAATACTTGAAGAAGAGGTATACATTAAGCAACCAGAAGGGTTTGTAGATCCAGACAAGAGGAACATGGTATGTAGACTTCAAAAAGCCTTGTATGGATTAAAACAAGCTCCCAGAGCCTGGTATCAATGACTTCATTCCTATCTAATAAGTATTGGATTCATGAGGACTAGTGAAAACAATAATCTTTATTTGAAAGAAGATACTAATGCTAACACTTTGATTTCTGAAATATTTGTTGATGACATCATATTTGGAGGCAATGATATGCTATGAAAATCATTTGCTGATGAGACAAGCAAAGAATTTGAGATGTCTATGTTTGGAGAGATCAAGTTCTTTCTTGGTCTACAGATCATACAACAAAGTGAAGGTATTTTCATTACACAGTCCAAATACATCAAAGAAGTTATGAAATTATTCAAGATGGAAGATTCCAAACCTATTGGAACACCAATGGCTACTGGATGAAAATTAAAAAAGGAAGACAAGACAACAAAGGTAAATCAGACTCTATACAGATCAATGATAGGGAAACTCATGTATGTTGTACACACTAGACCAGATATTGCACATGCAGTAGGAATTGTTGATAGATATTTTTCTAACCCCAGGGAATCACATATAACTGCTGTAAAAAGAATTCTAAGATATCTGAAGAATAATGAGGAATTTGGCTTATGGCATAGAAGAGAAGTTAAATTTGAACTGAAAGTATTTACCGACGTTGATTGGGCTGGAAATCTTGATGACCGGAAGAGCACAACTGGAGGAGCATTCTTTATGGGTGACAGACTTCTGACATGGATTAGCAAGAGGCAAGGATGCATCTCTCAGTCTACTACAGAAGAAAAATATGTTGCTTCTGTTGCAAACTTCTTAAATATTGCATGGATCAAACAGTTGCTGGAACGTATGCATATGAAGATCAAAGAACCAGTAGTTATTTATTGTGACAACACCAGTGCAATAAATATTTCCAAGAATCTAGTCATGCATGCAAAGAATAAACACATTTCCATCAAGTATCATTACTTAAGAGAACAAGTTAAAGAAAAAGAGGTGATACTTCAATATGTGCAATCAAAAGAACAATTGGCTGATATCTTCACCAAGCCACTACCCAAGGATACATTTGAGTACCTGAGAAAAAGACTAGGGGTCAAACCCATGTCTAACAGTTAGTAAAAGGAATGGATGCTGCATCAACCATATATTATCATAATATCATTCATGATTGATGCAAGTAGAAGATGAACTTCAAAGAAACATCTATATACAGAAAGATATATATCAGAAACGAGCACCAAAGCAAATTGATATATTGATGATGGATAAGGGAAATTCAATGAATATATTATGGATAGAAGAAATTGTTTAACAGAATGTCAGATATTTGTGAGAATATTTATTTGGAATTAATGTCAAAGGGAGAGAATGTATCCATATTATCATCAGAAATTATTCATTATCAGATTACTCCAAACAGGGAGAGATCATATCCATAGGGAGAGAATTTGTGTAAAAGTTGCAAACAAAAGACAGAGACATCAAAGAAGAAGAAAAGTCAAGAGATAAATTTACACAGACAGAGGACACAACACATTAGAAGAAGAAACAGAAAAGCTACAAGAATCAAATCTAAGCTTACACAGAGCTTACCAGCGATCAGACATTTTTTTTCGATTATCAAAACAAACTGTTTGGTAATTTGATGAATCTCAAAATGTATTTCATGTTGTATTAGAAATAGTATAATGTGATAATTTAGTTTTTTTCCATCAATGCCAAAGGGAGAGATTGATGACATGTAACTAATTAAATGTTTGATAATGTTAAGTTAAAGATAATGCAAGACATTAAATTAGTTAATGGTTTGTATTGTCATTGATGTCAACTTGATATCATCTGTATGGTCATATACATAATGCAAAAGAATTCAGAGAATCAATGGAACAGAATTTATACTCTCAGCAATGCATAAAAGTCAAGTATTCATGAAGTGACAAACTCCACTAGCGAAGTGCACACAATCGGTAAAGACAGAGATAAAGTCACAGTGATACCCGACGAGTAGAAGACAGTGTTTCCCAATGGAGAAGAATCATAGGATGCCCAACAATCTCAAAATAGTGTTTCCCAACAAGAAAGATCCAATGATGCCCAACGGATGGAGATCCCGAAGCTAACTGAAGTTACACTGACGGAATTGGCAGTTGTCACCGGCGATAAACTGCAGAATTGACCAACAGAACAGAGAGATCAGAAAATGACAAAATATCTAGATGGTAGAGCTTAAGAATAGACTTAAGTGGTTGTTTTATTTGTTTTATTCAACCGTAGTTAAGAAATTGATTTATATAGTTGGCAAGAAGATAACTACGAGATAAATCTGGAGTTAAAGGCATAAATCAATTTGGTTGGATTGTTTTTCACACCAAGAATCAAGAATAAAGAACCAAGAATTAAGGAATATCATTTCTATATAAGAAAAAAGCATAAGTCATTATTGTAAGAAATCATATACATGGGGGCATGAATTGAAAGAAGATGTTGAAGAGAAACTGATGAAGGTTAAAATTCATGCAGTCCTGATCAATCAAGCTAGGGAAGAGCTAAAGAATTCTGCAGACACCGACACATAGTAAAGCACAACATCATAGATCAGAAAGAATGAAGTACAAAGGAATTGAATTGATACATTGATCAGACAGGTATTGTACATAAATAGATCTGAATATCTGCAATTCAAAGTTGCATTAGAAACAGGTCATTGTGTTTCAGTTTAACCATTGAAGCATTAAGTCTCTTAACAGAGTAGGACTTAATAGTCTTTTGTAATTGAGGTATATCCTAAACAGATTAGCAGAAGGTTGATTCATGATAGTAGCATCGATCTTACATAAAGCCTATTGACAGTCTAAGAGGGAGGCAGATTCAAGGATGGTAGTAAGATTAGCATAAAGCCTATTGACAGTCTAGAGGCTGATTCAAGGATGGTAGCGTAGATGCCAGATACTAAGTGACAAATTATGTATAAAAATACTCTAACAAGGTCGCACTTACCAGTGTGTTTGTAACCTTTGACAGGGTTGGCTCCTAACAGGGCTCACTTTAGAAGAGTGAAAATTTGGGGTACCAGTCCCAGTGGTTTTTCCCTTAACAAGGTTTCCACATTAAAATCCTTGTGTTATGTGTGTATGGTTTATTACTTTATTGTTTTACATTTCACATATGCATTTATGGATTGACTAGTATACTCTGCATATTTATTGAGTATCGGTAAATAAGTTTTACTGCTTATCAGTTATTAAGGAGGAGGACAGACAAGGTAAACCGACAGACAGTTATTTATTTTGAGTATTTCAAAGGCATACATCTTGTAGGGACTTAATAATCTGAGGTGTATTAATTGGTGGATTGAAGTATAAAGGATAAATTTTTAAGGCCACTGATTCACCCCCCCCCTCTCAGTTATTACTAATAGCGAGTTGCAATCTATGTAACACTTTTAAGTATCAATCTGATCTGTTACTTATGGATGATGATCTAATCCATAATTTATGATCTTGCTACTCATTGGTATCTTTTATTTTATAAATGATGCACTGTGTGTAATATAGTATTATTAAATATGATATATTTAATTTTATTCTCATTGCTTTATTTTTATTCTATATTTCTCAAAGCTTTATGTTTTATTCCACTGAATTTGCAATTCCAGATGATCCAACTACATACATCCTTATCTCCCTTGATAATGATGATGATATATCTATGATGATGACACTAAAGAGAAAATTTCTCATTAGAAAAGGTCTTGATTGTCTTGATTACATAGAGACATCTCCTTCATATATTTCTCTTCCTGCATCTCTAGTACTAACAATTATTTCTTCACCTCCACTAACCAATTTGACAATGATCTTGGATTTTTCAAATGCCACTTCAAATTCTCCTCAACAGGTTCATTCTTGTCCTCTTGATGAGAGAGATGTCATTCTATTAGAAATTTATCATTTTTTGTTCAAGCTCTTGTTGATGTTGACATCAACATTAAGGGCATATTTTCTCTCTCTAATGTTAGCTCACATCAAGTTGCATCTTATTTCGGTTTAGATTCTCTTGTTCTCTCTCAACCTCACCATATTACTATCTTGACACATCTTAATTTTGATTTGAACAAATCTCACACTTCAATGGTCACTATTCTTGAGTCTTGTATGATAGCATCATAGTTAACCATCAGGTTGTAGGACATGAGTATTTTTCAGAACCATTCATCTAGATTCCTTCATACATTTCACTTGAGTGGGAATTCAATAATTTGACAGCTTGAGGTTTCCATCTTCCAAAAGGAAAAGAAATCATTTTTTGTAGAGGAACCTACTACAAAATTTACTATGCTATACTTTGTACATTGATATTCTTTCTCTTTTTCATGGAGACACAAATGGGCCTTATTTTTTATTTTCACTTAGACCTTGGAGTGAAGGATGCTATCGGATTGTAACTGTCATGTAGAATTTGTCTAGATATTGAGGGGTTTTTTGTTTCTACTGGGTTTTTCCCCTTTCCTCTTTTCTTTCATTTTAATTTTATCTTAGTTAGCCTTAAGAGTGGGTGTTGTGGTTAATTGTATTTCAACCATGACAATTGAAATCATCATCACCCTTCAAAGCAGTACAACTTGATCCATAACTTGTGGATGATGATCTAACCCATAATTTAGAGGGTAACTATTTATTATTTTAGTCTCTCCTCAAATTGGTTATTTTCAATCATCCATTAAGTCTAATATGGAGAACTGTTGTTTAATTCATGATCACACTGTTCACCATAATTTTCTATTGCTAATGGTGGTTACTCATTAACAGTTTTTAATCTAATATCATGAAATATGAGAGATTTAATGTCATTCTCATTACTATGTTTTCATTCTGTATTTCTCCAAGATTTATTTTCTATTCTTAACAAGATCCATTTTATGCTATAAAACTATAACTACCATATTTCTTAATAGTAAAACCCCAGTAGAAGAAACTACGACTAGATACTAGAATTAACTTCATCTATACCCTTCATTTACTATATAAATCTTCATCTTTCCTATTGATATTTTTCTTTATTGCAGGTACTGTGGGAGGTTCCATCCATGTGGGTTGTCTTGACTAACTCTTCATTGAACTCGTGCTTTTATTTATTCTTAATTCTTATCTTAGTTTTACATAGAAGCAGTCCAAAGTAATGCATGGAACAATGACTATAGCTTTGTTTGGTAGTAAATAAAAAAATTACTTGAAGCTTTGAATACTTTCCCACAAGAGCTAACACCACCTAAGAGAATGTCCATGAAGCTTCTGGTGTTAGGATAAACTATCCTATACCCAAGAGCCAGTCTATAGAAATCCTCCAGAACAAAGATGTTATCAACACTACATTATATTGAGATAATGAAGTAATGAGATGATTACAAAGGTACAAAGGCTTTGCTTATATAGGAAAGAGCATAAAGGAAATATGGACAAGGTTGAGACAAGTGTCTCAACTTGGAGGAAGGAGAGTTCTGATAGAACTCAAAAATATCCTTTAAGATAAGGTGGAGTCCAAGTTTGACTCAATGATATCCATATTCCCAATTAATGAGTGTACCTAAGTAAACTTAAGTAAAGAGTAAACAATGAAATATTTACTATAACACCCCCTCTTAAGAGCAACTTAGGGAGTACAACAATGTAGTAGAAAATATTTATGGGTCCCTGAAACAAGGCCATGTGAGGTACCCATGTACAACTACAATGCAATCTCTCATAACTAGAGAAAAAGGAGAAAATCCTATGGGAGAAAAATCCTTTCCAAAAGATGTCTTGAAATCATGAACATGAACATCACTGAAGTACGAAGAATGTGTAGGCAAATTTTAATGATGGATATGGTGCTAAATCTGATGATCTCTTGTGAAGAAGATGATGCTCATGAAGACACAAATCTGTATGAGTGCTCTAGATGACACTTCTTGAACATTGATCAGATGGAAATAATGGCATTAGCCTCTATCGATCGAAGATACAGATGACACAAGAATATACATGAGTGACCTTCACTACACAACCAATGATGTTGTTTGAGTGATACTATTTTCACTTCTCAATCATGTTGAAAATGCAGGTGCAATAGTCTAAATGGAATCCAAGAGTGTCACAACACACTTCAAGCAAAACTGAGGAAGCCTCAACAAAAAAAGGAATGCAAGAGTGTCTCAATGCACTTCAAGAGAAACCAAGGAAGAATTAGCACATACATTATGATACTCCCCATAATGATGACTTAGGTGAGGCATAAGAGATCCATTGAAATGATGTGTCACCATGTTATGCATAAGGGAGAAAGTATGTATCTGCAAGTGAGAAAGGGTGTGTGCGGTCAAAATACTCACTCGCATGAGGCAAGAATATCAAAGATTTTTTTGTTGTCCTGGATTGAATCTGACTTTGAAAAAGTTTTGATTGGAAAACAAAGGCTCTACACAACCCCCCATGGCACTTTATAATTAAGTGTGAGTACAATATTATGGCACATCATGTGTGAAAAATTACTGAAAAGACATGGATGAACACTGGATCTAATATGTCTACAATTAGTTCTTAGAAAGGATGTTCAACTAAAACAAAGGATAAAAACTCAAGAAAAACTTGAAAAAATGCACCCATAAGTAGTGCATGAAATCACCTTTGCAGTGATGATTCATTTTCCAAAACTAGACTCTGGATGTCCAAGTTAGTGTCATGTAAAGAAAAGTTCCTATTAGGGCTGAAAGGTGAAAACAATGGCCCACCGCTCTTATGTACCCAGGGGCATGGGTTTGGTCTGTCATGGGACCATCATCTCAGCAATTCAAAAAAGAGTGCCCCTCCTATATGGAGAGGGCCAAAGAAGAGCTAAACGGGTCAATGGGTTAGATGGTGGTGCTACATGTCACCCCAATAAAATCCAAAAACTATTGAGGGAAAAATAATAACATTGTGAGACACAATGTAAATCCACACAGAAGTGGACACAGACAGGGCCATTGCAAAATGAAGAAACAAATGTCTTACCCATTACAAAAATTGAACAAATTCAAGGCCTTAGCATTCACACCATGAAGCTACCTTCAAATCTCCTTGAAAAATTCTTATAACTCAACCAAGAGGCAATGGGAGCTTCCTTGGATAATGTGCGCTACCCACAAAAACTACTATTGAGAAGACATGAGTGGTGATGAGAGATCTGAGTGCGACCAAGAACATCAATCAACTGGTGACCACTAATCTCATCTATAAACTAGATGTTGACTCAGAAGAGTGTAGGCTAAGAATCTATACAATGTCATAGATATGAGGGAATGCGCTCAAATATAGCACAAAAAGCCACTGATGATCTACAGGTAACCATTGAGCCCACTAAGAAGAGGCTCGAGCTAAACAAAATTTGTAGATGCCACCAAGTGATTTGGTTGGACATCTTTCAAAAAGAAACGTGTGCCTTTAAGCCCCCACCACCATACAAAATGAAGAGACAACTACCATAAATAAGTCAGTTTGTTGACTTCACAAAACCAAATGTGGGCCACTAGTAGAATCATTCGCCAAAACAATTAATGCACCGAGATATCATCCATGGAGGAGGGTGAATTTTGAAAAAAATTGAAGAACCCACTAGATAAAATACCACATTCCCTACAACGAACTCTCCACACTAATCCAAAAATAACTTTGGCGACTATGTCCACACTGCAAAACAAGACTGCGACTAGTAGGAAGGTATAGGAACATGCTTGCCAAACTGAATCATTTATTTGACTGGTCATTGCCCTTTGTGAGAAGTGTTGTCCAAAAGGAGAAAGGGACTCAGTCAAATGGAGCACACAAGGACTAGTGGAGAATTTTGTTCATGTTGGCCACTAACAAGAATTGAAAGCCCATCCACTGCGATGAATTGAAAGCCCATCCACTGCCACTAACAAATGCTCTAAAGTCAATGCAAAGAATTATCAATAAGGAGATAAGCCAATAAGGGCAACACGTATCAGCAAAAAGGAACAATAGTTTCAACAATAACATTTGTAATCGATCTCCCAAATAAAGTCACGACCATAAAATCTATTTCACATAGATCTGAAAATACACTAACATAAGAGAGAAATATAAACCAGATTTTCCACAATATGGCCTGCGACTACAACCAAACACTGGAAAACTGTATGACAGAAAACTAGGGACCTCAAAAATGGAAAAGAAAGAAAATTCTTAAGAAATAATGGAAAGGAGCTGAGAGACTATAGGCTCTGATACCATGTTAGGATAAAATATCATATACCTAGGAGCTAGTCTATAGACATCCTCCAGAACAGAGATGTTATCAACACTATATTATATTGAGATAATGAATTAATGAGATGATTACAAAGGTATAAAGGCTCTGGTTATATAGGCAAGAGAATATAGGAAATCTGGACAAGGTTGAGACAAATCTCTCAACTTGGAGGAAGGAGAGTTCTAATAGAAGTCAACAATATCCTCTAAGATAAGGTGGAGTCCAAGTTCGACTCAATGATATCCCTCTACCCAGTTAATGAGTGTACCTAAGTAAACTTAAGTAAAGAGTAAATAGTGAACTATTTACTCCAACACCCCCTCTTAAGTGCAACTTATGGAGTACAACAATGTAGTAGAAAATATTTATGGGTCGCAGAAACAAGGCCATGTTAGGTACACATGTATAACTACAATGCAATCTCTCATAACTAGAGAAAAAGGAGAAAATCCTATGGGAGAAAAATCCTCTCCAAACTAGAGAACATGAAGGTTTGAGAAGCCTTCAAAAAGATGTCCTAAAATCATGAACATGAACATCGCTGAAGTACGAAGAATCTGTAGAAAAATTTGAATGATGAATATGGTGCTAAATCTGTTGATCTCTTGTGAAGAAGATGATGCTCATGAAGACATAAATCTGTATGAGTTCTCCAGACGACACTTTTCAAACATTGATCAGATGGAAATAATGGCATTAGCCTCTGTCGATCAAAGATACAGACGAGACAAGAATCTGCATGAGTGACCTTCACTACACAACTAATGATGTTGTTTGAGTGATACTATTTTCACATCTCAACCATGTTGAAAATGCAAGTGCAATAGTCTAAATGGAATCCAAGAATTTCACAACACACTTCAAGCAAAACCGAGGAAGCCTCAACACAAAAGGAATGCAAGAGTGTCTCAATGCACTTCAAGAAAAACCAAGGAAGAATTAGCACATACATTATGATACCCCCCATAATGATGACTTAGGTGAGGCATAAGAGATCCATTGAAATGATGTGTCACCATGTTATGCATAAGGGAGAAAGTATGTATCTGTAAGTGAGAAAAGGGTGTGTATGGTCAAACTACTCACTCGCATGAGGCAAGAATATCAAGGATTTTTTTGTTGTCGTGGATTAAATCTCACTTTGACAAAGTTTTGATTGGAAAACAAAGGCTCTACACAACCCCCTATGGAAATTTATAATTAAGTGCGAGTACAATATTATGGCACATCATGTGTGTGAAATTCTTGAAAAGACGTAGATGGACATTGGATCTAATATGTCTACAAGTAGTTCTTAGAAAGGATCTTCAACTAAAACAAAGGACAAAAACTCAAGAAAAACTTGAAAAAAAGCACCAATTAGTAGTGCATGAAATCACCTTTGCAGCGATGCTTCATTTTTTAAAACCGGACTCCTAATGTTCAAGTTAGGGTCATGTAAAGAAAAGCACCTATTAGGGCTGAAAGATGAAAAAAATTGCCCACCCCTCTTATGTACCCAAGGGCATGGGTTTGGTCTTTCATGGGACCTTCGGCTCAACAAGTCAGAAAAGAGTGCCCCTCCTAGATGGAGAGGGCCAAAGAAGAGCTAAATGGGTGAATGGGTCAGATGGTGGTGCTACATGTTACCCCAATAACATCCAGAAATCATTGAGGGAAAAAGAATAACATTGCGAGAGACAATGTAAATCCACACAGAAGTGGACAGGGATAGGGCCATTACAAAATTAAGAAACAAATATCTTACCCTCTACAAAAATGGAATAAATTCCAATGCCTTAGCTTTAAAACCATGAGCCTACCTTCAAAGCTCCTCAAAAAATTCTTATAAATCATCCAAGAAGCAATGGGAGCTTCCTTAGATAATGTATGCCACCCACAACAACTACTGTTCAAAAGACATGAGCGGTGATGAGAGATCTGAGTGCGACCAAGAACATCAATCAATTGGTGACCACTGATCTCATCTTTAAACTAGGCTTTGACTCACAAGAGTGTAGGCCAAGAATCCATACGATGTCGTAGATCTGAGGGAATGCGCTCAAATCTACCACAAAAGTCACCGATGATCTACAGGTAACCACCGAGCCCACTATGAAGAGGCACAAGCTAAACAAAATTTGTAGATGCCACCAAGTGATTTGGTTGGATATCTTTCAAAAAGAAATGTGTGCCTTTAGTCAACCACCACCATACAAAATGAAGAGACATCTACCTTAAATAAGCCAGTTTATTGACTTCACAAAATTAAATGCGGGCCACTAGCATAATCATTCACCAAAAAAATTAATGCACCAAGATATCATCTATGGATGAGGGTTAATTTTGAACAAAATTGAACCCATTAGATAAAATACCACATGCCCTGCAACGAACTCTCCACACTGATCCAAAAATAACTTTGGCAACTATGTTTACACTGCATAAAAAGACTATGACTAGTAGGAAGGCAGAGGAACATGCTTGCCAAACTGAATCATTTATCTGACTAGTCGTTACCCTCTATGAGAAACGTTGTCCAAAAGGAGAAAGGGACTCAATCAAAAGGAGCACACAAGGACTGGTGGAGAATTTTTTCATGTTGACCACTAACAAGAATTGAAAGCCCATCCACTGCCAAGATTTGAAAGCCCATCCACTACCACTAACAGATGTCCTCAAGTCAATGCAAAGAATGATCAATAAGGAGATAAGCCAATAAGGGCAACGTGTATCAGTAGAAAGGGAAAAAAATTTCAACAATCACATTTGTAATCAATCGCCCAAATAAAGTCACACCACAAAATCTATTTCACATAGATCTGAAAATACACTAACATAAGACATAAATATAAACCAAATTTTCCACAATATGGCCTATGACTACAATTAAACACTGGAAAACTATAGGATAGAAAACTAGGGACCTCAAAACTAGAAAAGAAATAAAATTCTCAAGAAATACTGAAAAGGAACTGAGAGACTATAGGCTCTGATACCATGTTAGGATAAACTATCCTATACCTAGGAGCCAGTCTATAGAAATCCTCTAGAACTGAGATGTTATCAACACTATATTGTATTGAGATAATGAAGTAATGAGATTATTACAAAGGTATAAAGGCTCTACTTATATAGGCAAGAGCATATAGGAAATATGGACAAGGTTGAGACAACTCTCTCAACCTGGAGGAAGGAGAGTTCTGATAGAACTCAACAATATCCTATAAGATAAGGTGGAGTCCAAGTTCGACTCAATGATATCCATCTACCCAATTAATGAATGTACCTAAGTAAACTTAGGTAAAGAGTAAATAGTGAACTATTTACTCCAACATCTGGTGCCTAAATCCATTGCTTCTCTTCCTCTAGATTTAAATTTTAAGGTTTTATTTTCACCCTTTTTAAATATTAGACAACTTATTTATTCAATATTGACTGGGAAGATAACCAAGAAATTCAATTTTTTGTACAACCAACAATGTGGGCACTTTTGAAATATCCCTAAATCTATATATATAATCTGATAAATAGAAGGGGGTGGAAAATTTTGACCTAATAATGGAGGCTAGCCTTTTATGTAGCATGAACTTGTTTGCATCATTAATAACTAATGATGAGGTAACTGTAAACTTAACATTCCTACTTTAAGATTATTTTTATTATTTTCAAATTCATTTTCTTTCAAAGGTTCTGAGCATGCACATTAGGTTTTGTATTATTACTAAGGCATGTATTTTTTATGTCTCGTATAGGCATACTTGAGTCAATAATTGTATTTGTAAGTAAGAACATTATTGACTGTATGGGTTGCATTGGGTAAAAGTGGGATGAAGGTTTACCATATTGACACATCCATTTGGCCATATATATGTTCATTACCAAATGTATATTTCTTTCACTCTTGCATGGTTGTCCATTATTTGAAAAAAAAATTGTTCATGCCCATTCTCATAAATAAATCCAATTTTTTTTTGTGGTGGAGAATAAATAAGTTAAATTTTGCTGAGAGGCTCTTCAGTCTCATAGAGGGGACCTTGAATGCGTGAAGTTTCAAGATGCGTGGAACTTTTTCCATGATTCTCCTTAAATGGTCAAATCTAGTATGATCTCAAGCATTCATATACATTGAAGTATTTTTTAATATTTCAAATATTTTTTACTCGTAAGAACCATTCGAAAGTTTCCAAACTACACATTTCTAAATGGAAACTTGTAATGCGCAGCTTAATGCTTCGTGAAACCTGTATATTGGACCAAATCTCTACAAGATTTTTGGTTGAGATTATTTTGTAACTATTTGTTTAAAATCATTTCGTAACTATTTGTTTAAAATAATAATATATCATTTCAAAACTAACTTCTTTCACAATTTTCATTTTTTATCTGAATTGTCTCATTGGCGAAGGTGAGAGTTTTATGGATTTATGTTTTCAAGCATTTTCTCCTATATAAGATTTTTTATCCATTTATTCTGTAAAAATAATATTTGTGATTTGAAAAAACTTCTTGTAGGTATTTCCACCAATAGTAGTTGTTTTTCTATAGAGAACAGAAGGAAAACAAGAAAAGATTAATGTGAGCAGTGCATGTTTGGTCAAAAGCTGCAATTTCATGTATGCTTCTTGGCATTTGTTTGGCTCAATTAAAACATTTAATGTACAGAAGAAATATTATATTTGGTAATGTAGAAGCAATATTAAAATTGGTTATTTTAATTATTTAAATCATTCATTGGTTTCTAATTCTAAATAATTCATATTTGCACAACAATGTACCCAAGTAAACAAAAGCATAAAATCAAAGGAGAAAACAATCAGACCAAATAGATTCGCCTCAAAGGCATTATACGGAATTTCCATATTTTTGGAATTAATGATTCATTATACAATAAAATGCATTTCTTAGTGTTTCTCTCTCTATTTAGGATGTCCATACACTTATATTTTAAGTATTTTTTAAATGTTTTTATGAACCCCTAATAGTGTTTCAATAATTTCCACTGCCGCAGAATTGTTTGTACTTTTAGCATCATAATGTAGTGATGTTTTACCTTCATTGTTTCCTTCAAAGGGATAATATCCTCCATCCACAAGCATTTCAAGGAGTTCCAAAAACCCATTCACAAATACTCGTGCAGATACAATGAGAGGTATCCCTTTCTATAGTCTATTGCAGATGGGTGCGTGATCCTCTCTATGAGCCATCTTACCGTTTATACATCGTCTTCCTTTACTGCATTATGAAGAAGAGTAATTTTATCTTCTCTGTTTGCAAAGCCTTCCTCCTCTCTATTTTCAATATTAATAGAGTGTGATGTTATATATCCTCTCTCATCTATTGCAGAGGGTCATTCTCCACTTTTTTTCACTTCTTCTTCATTTATAAGGCCTTCATCTTCTATAATTTGAACATTTCCAGAGTGCACTGTTGTATCGCCACTCTCATCTGTTACTGTAGATGGTTGTATAACTCTCTCTCTCTCTCTCTCTCTCTCTCTCTCTCTCTCTCTCTCTCTCTCTNTTGTATATCTCTCTCTCTCTCTCTCTCTCTCTCTCTCTCTCTCTCTCTCTCTCTCTCTTCCACACTTCCATATTTTCTTCTTCCACAGTTACAAGGCCTTCCTCTTCATCTTCTATAATTTCAACCTTGCCATTGTGTAATGATGCAACTCCACTCTTGTATGTTACAGAGGGCTATTCTCAACTCTCTTCCACTTCTTCCACACTTTTCAGGCCTTTATCTTCTAAAATTTCAACATTGCCAAAGTGCAATGATATATCTCGGCCCTCATATTTTCTAGAGAGTTATGTTAGTACTCTCAAATTTTGGAGAAAATTGGAGTGACTAAGTAAAAATTTCTTTAAGGCACAAAGTTACTGCTACTAAAAACTTGCGGAGAACGATTACTTTGAATCCACGCAAGAAGAGGCCCATTGTTTTTTAGGAGAAAAAACTTAGAGAGTGGGTTCAACACCTTTCATTAAGAAAGTACAGTGGGTCTCAGCCCTCAGAATTTAGTTTTGATGTGCTTTGAAGATAGCCTTTTGGAGGTCTAAGTGACCCACTTCAGTGGAATGTATATTGATCCTAGTTGATAGTCATGGCATAAGGGTTATTGTAGTGTGTTTTAGTCATGAATTTGAATCTATTTTCCCATTTTAGACCCCTATAGGCTCATTCGCTAAGTTTTCCAAAGCCATTCTGTTGACATTTTATTCAGTTTCTCAGTGTAAAAGTGAAAAATTCTAAGTGCCCTACTTTGAGGTCTTACAATTTTTAACTGGTTCAAGGACATAAAGAAATGATTTTTTGTATGCATGGAATACCCATAAATGTACCTTCATGAAGATTTTTATACTATGGTCAATCCATTTGACCACTTTTCCTGGTCGATTCCAAATCAGATCTCTCCAATTTCACTGAGTTTGAGTTAAGAAAGTTGTTAAGTGGTTGACTTTGAGAACCAGTGATAAATGACTGGTTGAATGGTAGAGAAAGCTACTTGAATCCTTGTATTCTTTTTGTGAAAATGAATCTGTGTTCAAGGTTCCAGATTGTAATAGTCATATTTCATAGGTTTGTGAAGTCCAATCTAAAGGTGTTTTATAAATATTGCTGATGTTGACAGAACTGACTTTGCGGAACAACCACTTACAGAGAATGGTAACTTGTCATTGAATGATTTTTTTGAGAAGATAGTTGTTTCCTGCACTCGCTATATGAAAATATTCTACCAGGATTAGTGGTTGGGCCTCAACACATGAGTTTAAAGTCTTACAAAGGCTAATCCTAATGCAGTTTCTACTGATTTCCAGTTTACACTGTGGGTTGTTTTCTAGGGAGTCAAATTTGTGGATTGGTATCTTAATGTCAAATGACCTCCATATTGAGTGAATGATTTCTCTAAATTTTTGGCATGTACATTTGTAACCATGATGATTTTCAGAGCTTCAGTGATTGATGTGGTATTTTTAAGAAGTCATTTCAGAATTAAGATTCTTTTGTTTTGACGTGTGCAATTGTAGAAGTTAGTAAGTTCCTAACTTTGATGATTAAAATATCTCTCCATAGGAAATGTCAAGAAAAAATATTATGGAGGATGATCGTTGACATCTAGAAATCTGTGAGATAACCAAGTCTCAACGTCTCATCCCATTATTTGGTCAGTTTTATGGGCCAGTTCCAGAAGCCAGTTGTCATTTTGGGGTAGGTGTACAGAATTACTAGAAGTGATTCTGGATGGTTGTATTTTCAATGTTTTCAATATTGATCACACATAGGGGCATTTTATGATCACTTTGATTTCTATTTGGCATCAATTTAAAAGAAAAGGAGTTTTGACATGATTTTAAATGACAATTTATTTTAAATCATTGCGATTTAAGTGATAATTCTTTCTGAATCAAAGTGAAGTTATTTAAATCATTTGATTTAAATAAATAGTAATGTAGGAATGAAAAATGGCAGGTGGATTCTAAAGTGGAAAGAAGATTTAAAACACTTTCAAATCCAAATGCAATTAGCAAGTGTAAAAGAAAGAGAAGTTTGTGCAAGCTGTAGGAAGTTGCGCATGAATTTGGAGAATAAAAGATTGTGCAATAACCAAGCAAGGGTGAAAAGAACTTTAGAAACCTCAAGAAAATGATAATCACCATAAGTATGCACAACATTTTGAGGTTTGGTTTGAAATTTCTTTTTGGCATGTTGGCAGTTGTGTAAGGAAAAATATAGCCTACGCAGGAGTAAACAAAGAGAGCCTACACATTGGAGGATGGAAAGAAACATTTATGTGGTTTTCTAGTATGAGTATTTGGTTGCAGTGAACATTAAAGGCATGGATACATTGAATGGAAAATGAGGTGCTTGGAGTAGCATATCAAAAATGGTGGTCTCATGGAGTGCCAAGATTGCTGGATGTGTACAATACAAACAAAGTAGAATTATTGTAGTGGCTTTTGAACTTTCAAGAAAATACATATGGCGAGTGTAAAGCTAAACCCTACAACTCATGAAAATATTTTTCTTCGTGTATACCAATATGGATGTATAAATAGATAATTCAAACTCACTGGACAACATACTTATGTTTATACATGGTGGGGGGATTTTAAACAAATACAAGGGGGAATTCATAGCCCACAATTCTATGCCACCTTTTCTAGTTTATATAAAATAGAGAGCGCCAAATAGTGTAAAGGTGGTCTGTTAAATATGTTTTGGAATTTTAAGAAACAATGCATAACCAAATATGCAGGGTGTGAGCACCCATCAAAGCATGTTAAAATTTATAGATTTGTTGGAAGTTCAATCAAATATTTTAAGAAAATGAAATAAGCCAGAGCGCAGTTTTGAAGAAGCGGCTTTGAGGACTTTATCCCACATTCCTCACGCGACTTTTCCAAATGTTGTTTTTATGTGCAAACTCAAAATATGTAAAATGAATAAGAGCCAAGAGGCCCATTGGCAGGCCTCTTGGAAAGTGGAATGCTAGAGGTGGTAGGCCCCATAATTTTGACCGTTAATATGGACCAAGGCTTTAAAAACTTAAAGAACAATAATCCCACATTGATGGGAGAATGGGATCCTATCATGTTTAAAATGTAAAGGCTACACAGAGTGATTTCAAGAATGAAGAGGATTCTCTCCACATGTGTATGAAGTTAGTGCCTTGGGAAGTGTGCCCACTCCGATGGTAGCAAAATTTTGGCAGCTAGGTGGAATCAAGGTGGTAGATATTTGCACACTCATGGAAGATAAGGGAGATTAGATGAAATTCTCGTGAGTACATTAGATGATGACACATGGAAGTTAGTCACGTAGTCGCACAGTAGGAAAGTAGTGAGTGGTGCAGTCGTGAAGCTGGAAGAAATTCAAGGAGATAATCAGTAAGTGCATGACTGACGGTTAGTCACGCACTCACGGCAGTTAGGAAGTGCTGACAGTAAGTGTCGCGAGTGAGCGACATAACTGCTAGCGGTCAGTCACGCACTTACGATGGTTAACAGATGTTAGTAGTTAATGTTGCAAGTGAGTGACATAATTGCTAGTGGTTAGTTGCACCAATTGACCATAGCCACTGAGGTAGCAACATGTGGCACAATCTGGTCATTTCTATGCAGAGAAAGGGTAAATTGTAGATTTTCAAAGGTTAATATGTAGATTCAAAAATTTCAACTAAATGTGTATGAGAAAAGAAATTTGTTTTATTGGTTAAATGGTAAGATCTTTTCATATATCGCAAGTGTCATATACCATTGGAAAGGTCTAAGGATAAGTATTTCAATTTTGCAATCCATTTATGTGCAAAATCAAGTTTGTTAAACATGGATGATTGAAGATCAAAGGTAGTTGAAGAAGAGATCAGATTTTTAGATATTTTAGGGGGAAAGGAAAAGTGCCTATTGAAGAAAGAATCAATAGTTTCTTCTAATCTATATATTATTTTTTCTTCCCTTGTACAGGGTTCCAATTTTGGGGGTCCAATTTTAGGTTCCAATTCTGAAAGTTTTCTTTTCAAGTCTATACAATTAGCTTGCTCTTAGATTTAGGTTGCAGATGTAGTATGTTCTAGTAATAAGTTTTCTTCTACGAAAAATGGTAGACCAATTAGTGTAGGTTAACTATTTTTATCATAAATTTGTCTCCATTTCTGTTCATTTAGACTATTTGAATTGAATGTATTCAAGATCTTCAATTCATCTCCATAAATCTTTGTTTGGTTGTGGTGTTTCAACATTGATCTCTTTCCAGGAAAGGGCTAAGTTTCTTTGTCTGAAAAACAATAGTCTCAAGTAATTGTATTCAGACTTATACAAATTTGAATATTAAGGATATTGGAATTTGTCTGCACATTTGTTGTGTGTTTTGTAATACATGTTCATGGGTCTCTTCTAAAGGAAGAGTTAAATTTTGAGAGAAAGTATTCGTGAGTTCGAATACAAGTATTGGATTAATAAGTAGAACTTTGTGATGATATAAGTAGGTTTTTTGGTGCAAGGTAGTAACATATTGAAAGTTGGTTGGTTGATATTTTTTTATATGGATGTTATCATGGATGTATATTTGACTCTATAAACCTAATGAAAGATGCTGATTTGTATGAGTGTAGAAGTAATTTCAGAAACAATTCAAATATTTACAAATCCTTTTAGTTTCATGTTTATTTATGTGAAGATAAACTATCTAGTTCTTAGCACACTTAATGTATATGGGAGATTGCATAAGATTCATAGATTTTTAAAATGCCCATCATCTACAAGTTTGAGAACTATCCATAGTTGTTTTTCTGCAAAGTGTTGTGTAGAAAGAGTTCTATTATATGTGCATATTCATGTTACTAGGAACACCATTGTGAGTGTGTGGAACTCAAAGTGAAGAAGGTCATAGGACCTTGTTATTGTTGGCCTTTCCTATCCTCAATCCATTGATGATGCAAACTTTGTGAATTAGATGAAGATCCCTAGGTCTAATTCCCACTTTCTCTTTTAGGATTGAGGGTTGCAGGAAAAATGATGTAGGAGCATCCTGGGTGTAAGGGCAATCTTGCATCACCCAAAAATATGTGTTTTTCTATTCAATAAGGGCTATTTTGTACAAAGCTACTATTTTTGGAAACTTACTATTTTTAGTAAGTTGGTCGTTTGAACTCAAAATGTTCTAATTTTCTAGGTGAAGGTTCATCTTAGTCATATAAGAATGCCAGTTGAATTTCATTGCCAAACCATCTGTACTAGCGAAGTTATTAAGGATTTACTGTTGAGATTTTAGGGTGCAAAATCTTTGAGCTCAATTTTTAGGACCTTAGAGGCTCTGGATCGAGGTCAAACCCCCGACTAACTTGTGGTTTGCTAGTCAAGCATTCTAGATCGCGATCTCCCCTTTCCAAAAAGTGGTTATAATAGCCAATCGAAGCTACGGTTCAAAAGTTATGGCTTCCGGAAGTTGGGCTACCTAATCTCATGTTTTGTAAATATTTAAAGCCGACCCTTTTTGTAAGAAAAGTGAAAAATAATTAAATGCTAAGGGTAGTCGGCCTTAATGGCTAGATTTCTGGAACCTTCTCGGGCGGTGGAAATTGCCTATATAAAGAAGGCCTGTAGTGTTGTCTAGGGCAGTTCTGGGGAGATCTAGGTAATAATTCGAGGCTTTGTCCTACAAAATATTGTAAAGGGAATGCCCATGTGGCTTTGCATATTGTAATTCTGAAAGTTTGTAATTCCACATTTGTGGAGATAATAAGAAGCCCATTTTTTTTCTTGCAAATTGTTGTTGCTTCTCTATTTCTGTTATGTGTTTGTGGCATTAAGGGGAGCACCCTACATCAAAAAAGAAGTAACATACTATGTTGGGGAATGAAGTGTTAAATAAAAATAGACTATCCTATAATCTCTTGTCTTGAAATAAAGAGTCAAGTAATAGAATCTGAAATTTATTTTAGATATGTGTAATGACAGCTTAGAAGTGATCTTATTGCAGTACTTGTAAAGAAGATTGTGTGGCTTTTCTAGTTGGAGAAAACCCAAAAATAAATATATGTGTCAAATGGATTTTTTGTTTTAAATATTTCCTCTACAAGGAGGTGGTGAATCTATGTGAAAATAATCTGATGGAGCTATAAAGAAGGCTCTAGATCTGCCAAATTTCCTGTCAAAAAGAAATGAGCAGAAACTACAGTTTTACATCCAGGTAATGCTCATATTTTCATGTGAAAGAAAATTTCCTTACAAGGTGAATAAGTCACTAAAGAAAAGAAACTAGTTATGAATCTTGTCATACTTCGTGGTTTAAATTTAATTCATCAAAATGAGAAGTATGTTGTTTTTATGAGAAGTAAGTGATTGCATAGTTAGATAGAAGTTTTGTGACAAAATGAGATGTGTTGCTAAATGAATGATTCAATAGAGATTCTAAGTTTAATGGATCTAGATGTGTTTCCTAGATCCATAAATAATATGGAAGATCTTGAAGAATTTGATAGGGAAATGCATTGTTAAGAAAAATCCTCGAAAAGGAAGCCATATTGTTTTTAAGAACACTGATAAAAGAAAGGAAGGAAGAATCAATGTATTTGTTTTATAAAAGGTTTTGTAATGCCTTTGATGAGATTCCAGTGGATGTTGAATTTGAAGGATCAGTGTGTATTGATTTGTTTCTAGAGCTTTTTATACCTGAATCACCCCATTGGTATGCATCCCTTAGAGAAGAAGGTATTAAGCATGCTAGAAAATGGATAGATTCGATTGAAAAATCTGAATTTAGTTATGTAGTGATGTTGAATCTGATTGTGCTAGTGATGTTGAATATGATTATGATGAAGGTAGAGATTATGATGCTGACAATGAAGTCAATGAACAACAAGATGATGAAGATGAATTAATAGTTGGAAGTGTTTTCATTCAGCATATAGATTTTTCTTCTTCTCAGCATAAGGATAACATAGTTTTCTTGTCTCTGTTTAAAGAGAAGTTGTATGAACAAAAAGAGGATGATTATGATGTAGATGTAAGTTTCTATGATGATTCTTTTGCATGAAGTGATACTAGTCAAGATGTTGCAGTCCTTGTTTCCAATGAGGAAAATATTTGTAGCATCAAGAAAGAGACCAAAGAAGGTAAAAATGAAGTTCAATGCCCACTAAGCAGTGAAAAAATATCAGAACTCTTAGTTGCTGATTTTCAGAGGTATGCACCTAATGCAAAATCTACTTTGCAGTGCTCGATTAATATATGTTATGATAAAGATGATATGCTAATGGGTGTGAAGTATGATACATATTCTGATTTTTCTTTTCCTACCTTTGAGTTAAATGATGTACAAGATCAAGGTGCACGTGAATGTGAAATTTTTTCTGAAGTTGTATATAATGAGTATGAGGACTCATACACTAATATAGGTTTTGAGTCAGATATATTTGGCATGAAAGAATCCGATACTGACCTTTCTTTTGAAAAGAGATAAATCTGAATGTGTTTTCTCAGATTTACAAGTGATTAATGAGCCATTCTTTGATGATACATTCTTATGTTTAGAAGATGTTGATAGAAGTTGTGATCAACAAGATGATATGCAAACAAGTTGTTATTTGGATGTGTGCCATTCTATTTTACAGCCACCTGTTGTAGTTGAACTTCCATATTTTATGCAAATTAATGACACATGTGTGCCTGATAATTCCAGTAGATATTTAGGATTGGAATTATTTTATGTTCAGCCGATCTTTGATTCTCAAGTTTTTGATGTCTTTATGTCACAAAATGATCAACATTTGTAGCATTGTGATGATTTCCAAGTATTAAGGGATAATGATTGTGCTGATGGTATTTTCTATGATATGCTAATAAAAAATTGCAGCATGATTGATCAACCATATGACATTGGCAATTTCAGTTTACCTTTGGTAGATGGAAATGAAAATCAGATATTTGACAGAGGTAAATTCTAATTTTAGTTTTATGGATGTGGGCCATTTGTAAATAATGTGCATGTTATATAGTTTCTGAGCCTGGTTTTGAAGTCAAGAGAAAGAAAAGTATGATTTATTTTTGTGAATGTTCTACTATACCAAAAGATTCTAGATCCTCTGCGTGCCCACATGGGGCACACGTCTCCAATCAGAGCCACTTTTAGTACTCTCAAATTTTGGAGAAATTTGGAGTAACTAAGTAAAAAATTCTCTAAGGTGCAAAGTTACGACCTCTAAAAACTTGCGGAGAAGGGTTACTTTGAATGTATGCAAGAACAGAGTGAATTCAACACCTCTCATTAAGAAAGTATAGTGGGTCTCAACCCTCAGAATTTAGTTTTGATTTATTTTGAAGATATCCTTTTGGAGGTCTTTGCACAAATCTCCACTTTGCATGTTTTTAGAATTTCCTAAGTGACCCACTTTAGTGGTTTGTATCTTGAGCCCAGTTGATAGTCATGGAATAAGGGTTATTGCAGTGTATTGTAGGCATGAAGTTGAATCTCTTTGCCCATTTTTAGACCCACTTTAGGCTCATTTGATAATTTTTCCAAAGCCATTCCGTTGACATTTTATTTAGTTTCTCAGAGTGTGAAAGTGCAGAATTCTAAGTGCCCTACTTTGAGGTCTTGCAATTTGCACCTGGTTCAAGGACTTAAATAAATGATTGTTCCTCTACATTTAAAACTTGTAAATGTACCTTCCTAAATATTTTTATACTATGGTCGATCCATTTGACCACATTGCTTCACCGATTCCAAATCAGATCTCTACAATTTCATTGAGTTTGAGTTAAGAAAGTTGTTAAGTGGCTGACTTTGAGAAGTGATAAATGGCCAGTTAGCTGGTACAGAAGGCTACTTGAATATTTGTGTTCTTTGTGTTAAAATTAATCCATGTTCAAGGTTCTAGATTGTAAGAGTCTTATTTCATATCTTTGTGAAGTCTAATCAAAAGGTGTTTTATGTAGATTGTTGATGTTGAAAGAACTAACTTTGCAGAAAAACCACTTACAGAGAATGCTTACTTATCATTGAATGATTGTTTTGAGAAGATAGTTGTTTCCCTGTAATCCCTACATGAAAATCTGCTACCAATATTAGCGGTTGGGCCTCAAGGCATGAGTTTATAGTTTTACAAAGGCTAATCGTAATGTAGTTTCTATTGATATCTAGTTTGTACTGTGGGTTGTTTTCCGGGGAGTCAACTTTGTGGATTGGTATCTTAATGTCAGATGACCTCCATATTGAGTGAATGGGTTCTCTAAATTCTTGGCATGAACATCTCTAACCATGACAATTTTCAGAGCTTCATGGATTGATGTGTTATTTTTAAGAACTCATTTGCAAAATTAGTTTCTTTTGTTCTAATGTGTGCAATTTTAGAAATAACTAAGTTTCTAACTTTGATTATTAAAATCTCTCACCACAGGAAATGTCGAGAAAAAATATTTTTCAGGATGATTGTTGACACAGCAATTTGTGAATGGAACAAGTCTCAACATCTCATCCCATTATTTGGTAAGTTTTCTGGGCCAGTTCCAAAGGCCAATTGTCATTTTGGGGTAGGTGTACAGAATTACCAGAAGTGATTCTAGATGGTTTCATGTTCAATGTTTTCAATCTTGATCATCTAGGCATTTTCTGATCACATTGAATTTCATTTGGCATCAATTTAAAAGAAAAGGAGTTTTGACATGATTTTAAATGACATTTTATTTTAAATCATTGTGATTTAAATGATAATGCTTTCTGAATCAAAGTGAAGTTATTTATATCGTTTGATTTAAATAACTAATAATGTAGGAATGAAAAAATGCCAGGTGGATTCTAAAGTGAAAAGAAGATTTAAAAAAATTTCAAATCCAAATTCAATTAGCAAGTCTAAACAAAAAGAGAAGTTTGCGCAAGCTCCAGGAAGTTGCGCATGAATTTGGAGAATAATTTATACTACACAATAACCAAGCAAGGGTGAAAAGAACTTTAGAAACCTCAAGAAAATGCTAATAACTATAAGTTTGCACATCATTTTGAGGGTTGTTTGAAAGTTCTTTTTGGCATATTGGTAGTTGTGTAAGGTAAGGTAAAGCCTGCACAGGAGTAAACAAAGAGAGCCTGTGCATTGGACAATGGAAAGAAACATTTTAGTGGTTTTCTAGTAAGAGTTTATTTGTTGCAGTTAACATTGAAGGCATGGATACATTGAATGGAGAATGAGATGCTTGGAGAAGCATATCAAAAATAGTGGTCTCACAGACTGCCAAGATCACTGGATGTGCATAGTATAAACAAAGTAGAATTATTGAAGTGACATTTGAAATTTCAACAAAATATAGTTGGCACGTGTAAAGCTAAACCGTACAACCCGTTCTGATATTTGCCTTCATGTGCACCAATATGGAAGTATAAATAGAGAATTCAAAATCACTAGACAACATACTTTTTTTATACATGGTGGGGGGATTTCAAACAAATACAAGGGGAAATTCACATCACACAATTATATGCCTCCTTTTTTAGTTTATGTTAAACTGAGAGTGCCAAATAGTGTAAAAGATGTCTATTAAATATGTTTTGTAATTTTAAGCAACAATCCACAACCAGAGATGCAGAGCATGAGCACCCATCAAAGCATATTAAAATTTACAGATTTGTTAAAAGGGAAATTAGATATTTTAAGAAAATGAAATCGGCCAAAGTGCAATTTTAAAGAAGCAGCTTTGAGGACGTTATCCCACATTCCTCACGCAACTTTTTCAAATGATGTTTTTATGTGGAAACTCACAATATGTAAAATGAATAAGATCCAAGAGGCCCATTGGCGGGCTCCTTAGCAAGCGGAATGTTGGAGGTGGTAGGCCCCATAATTTAGAGTGCTAATCAGCACCAAGGATTTAAAAACTTGAAGAACAATAATCTCACATTGATGGGAGAATGGGATTCTATGGTTTTTAAAAGGTAAAGGCTACACATAGTGATTTAAAGAATGAAGAGGAGTCTCTCCACATGTGCGCATAGGTGGTACCTTGGGAAGCATGCCCACTCCAAAGACAATAAAATTTTTGTAGCTAGGTGGCATTAAGGTGGAAATGAGGTGGTAGACAGGTGGCGGATGGTCATGCACTCATGGAAGATAAGAGAGATCAGATAAAATGCTCGCGAGTGCATGAGATGATGAAAGGAAATTTGTTTTAATTGTTAAATGGTTAGATCTTTTCAAAAATGGAAAGTTTCATATACCGTTAGAAAGTTCTCAGGATAAGGATTTCAATTTTGCAATCCATTTATGTGCATAATCAAGTTTGTTAAACATGGATGATTGCAGATCAAGGGTAGTTGAAGAAGAGATAATATTTTCAGATATTTTAATGGAAAAGGACATGTGTGTGTTGAAGAAAGACTCAAGAGTTTATTCTGTTCTATATATTCTATTTTCTTTTGTTTGTATGGGGTTCCAATTTTGGGGGTCCAACTTTAGGTTCCAATTCTGAAAGTTTTCTTTTCAAGTCTGTACAATTAGTTTTCTCTTAATTGTAGGTTGCAGATGTAGTATGTTCTGGTAATAAGTTTTCTTTTACGAACAACGGTAGATCAATTAGTACAGGTTAACTACTATTATGATAAAGTTGTCTCCATTTCTATGCATTTAGACTATTTGAATTGAATGTATTCATGATCTTCAATTCATCTCCGCAAATCTCTAATGTGATTTTGTTGTTTCACCATTGATATCTTTCAAGGAAAGGGCTAAGTTTCTTTGTCTGAATAGTAATAGTCTCAAGTGATTGTATTCAAACTTATACAAATTTGAGTATTAAGGATATTGGAATTTGTTTCCATATTTTTTTTGTGTTTTTTAATACATGGTCATGGGTCTCTTCTAAGGGAAGAGTTAAATTCTGAGAGCAAGTATTTGTGAGTTTGAATACAAGAATTAGATTCATAAGTAGAACTTTGTGATGATATAAGTAGGTTTTTTGGTGCAAGGAAACAACTTATTGAAAGCTCATTAGTTGAGATTTTGTTCATATGGATGTTATCATGGATGTATATTTGACTCTATAAAACCAATGCAAGGCACTGATCTGTATGAGTGTAGAAGTACTTTTAGTTTCATTTTTATTTATGTGAAGATAAATTATCTAGTTCTTGGCAAACTTAATGCAAGTGGGAGCTTGCATAAGATTCGTAGAGTTTTAAAATGCCCATCATCTACAAGTCTGAGAACTATCCACAATTGTGTGTCTGCATAGTGTTGTGTAGTAAGAGTTTTATTATATGTGTATATTCATCTTATTATATGATCTATTGAATTGTGTAATATTTTTCTTATTATATGATTTATTTTTAGAATTTTTATTATATACATGAAAAATTGAAAAATTATTATGATTTTCAATCCAAAGCAATTTTTATAGATTGAGGAAATGATTAATAATTAAATTCTTATATGTTGAGGAAATTAGTTAAAAAAAAGATGAAATAGCTATGCTGATCAAATATATTCCCTCCACACGTTGCACAGGAAAATTGTTAATGTTATTTACAATAACATTTTATATATCATGTGTATCCCACAAATGTTGTCCAAAAAAAGCAATATGGAGGAAGCCTCGAAGAAAGGGGTCTATAACACCAAA
This sequence comes from Thuja plicata, assembly GCA_018584345.1. Classification (NCBI taxonomy): domain Eukaryota; kingdom Viridiplantae; phylum Streptophyta; class Pinopsida; order Cupressales; family Cupressaceae; genus Thuja; species Thuja plicata. Next base: position 110,795 of record MU225247.1, read on the forward strand.
TCAATTCAACCAATAAAATTTGAGATAAATAATTTGTATAATATATAAAATTAATAAATAAATGTAGTAACTCTAGAAATATGTCAATTAAAAAATATAGTTACTTATTATTGGTGCAAAATAAATTTAGTAATTTTAGAGGTCTTGTTGAAATTGAAGTCAATATTAGAGATACAAATATGATCATTAAAAAATGTTTTTTAAATAAAATCATTTTTTAAATAGTTTTAAAGGCATATTTTTGGCCTTAAAGGGAAACTAAGAATTAATATTATCAAGGTGGTCTGTATTTTTTGCAATTTTTTTTTTCTTATTTTAGTTTTTTGAGAGTTTTTTTTTTGTGTTTTTAATTAAGCATTGTTCAATATTAAATTATGAACTTCTTAATATTTTTTAATTTTTTTATCAAGAGTGTATGGTTTTGTGTATGCTGGTGAATTGAAGCTTTCAATTTGAACAATTTGTGCAATGTGGAATAAAAGGAATAGAACAAGAAAATATGTTCAAATAAGGGATGACAAAATAAAACGTCATACAAAACATAATGAAGATGAACCTGTTGAACTTCAAGAAGATGTAATTCAAGTAGGGGAACAAATTGGTGGAAATATATCTTTTAACATGGTCAATTTGATGGAGATGAATGAGGACTCATTTTTTAGTCAAATTTTATCTGAAGAATTGGTATCTGAAAGAACAATAAAATAAAATGCAAAAAAATTGGGATGAATATTTTCAAAATAAAAGTCTGATTGGAAAAGCATAATTATTTGCTAGGTTATTCAGGAAAAAAGAAATGACTCCTTTTTTTTTTTTTTTAAGGTGTTGATAACAAGAAAAGCTTAGGAAATAATGTAAATCAAACAATAGTTGAAAATTTGCAAGATGCATTGAACGACATTAACAACTCAAGTCGAGGAGCCGATTTAAGTGATGCACGTAGAGCATTGATGACTACTTTATATAGTAGGAGGTTTACATAGAGAAAAAAAGTACATGCAATTTCTGATTTAATGAATATATCTAGAAGAACTATTCAAAGATATATCTGGAAGAGAAATATGTTAGATGAAAATATTCAAAAGAATTGGGTTAATATTTTTAGACTTCCTCGAAAAGATAAAATTTCTGAAGATGTAAAAAGATAGGTCATTGAATATTGGAACACTCACTCCCATGTTTCTTCTAATAGATGAGATACTATACAGATGAAAGGTGAAGAGACCGGTATGAAAACCACATATCCAAAATATTTTATAGATACAACACAAAGTGAATTTTTTGAAGCATTCAAGCAAGAATTTCCAGATGTGAAAATATGGCAAAGAATGTTTGAGAGATTGTGCCCTTTCTTTGTAGGTATAAGTAAGGTACGTGAAACTTGTTGCTTCCAAAATCATGTTGAGTTTCATCTATATTTGCAATCATATAAAAAATTTATGGCAATAATTAACTCATATATGGTCATCCCTAGAAGTATGACCCTATTTGTGAAGTCTATTTTAGGTGAGAAATCAGAAGATTCAGATGAGTTCAAAGTAAAATGTATAAAGAGTGCATGTAGTGATTGTGGAGATTTACAGAAATTTCTATTGCTATTTGAGAATATTAATATTTCAATGCCTATTTTGTGGAAGAGATTTGAATATGAGACATACTGATCTAAGACCGAAGATGAATCCAAAAACATTGTATTGAAGGAGAGTGAATTGCCCTACATTGAGTTTATGACCAGGTTCCGTACTATAATTTATCCACATATTCAGCATTGTCAATGTGCACGATGGAAAGATAAATAGTTTTGTGATTCCAAAAATTGTTTTCCACTTGGGTGTATTCTTTCAGTTGTATATTTCTCTGAGAACTATACATTCTCCCCTCAATCATAGCTTCAAGCTCAATATTATCATTTGTAGCAAGTTGCAATATTTGTGCAAGTGACCTATAGACATGCACAATTTGATTTGGATGAGGTAGAAAGTACCAATCCAAATGAGTGTATTACCATCAAGGAGGTTCATTTTGATATCAATGATGATAAGGTTCATAATAGGAGCTACGTGTCTCATTTTTTTGCAATGTATTTTTAAGATATTGTGAATCATGGGATAAATGCTTCACAATAGTGGATTTGGTTTGATGGTTGTGCAGGTAAGCGTGTGCACTTTAATGCATTTTCATTCTCATTTTTCACTTGTTAAATTATTAAAAATGATCATAATCTTGCATACAACAACTTAATCTTGTAGGGAAATTTGAATCTACAAAAGCCTTTAATTGGCTAGCTATGCAACATGCTAGACACAATGTTATGTTTCTCTGGAACTTCTTTGAAAGTGGACATGGAAAAGGAGAGCATGATGGAATACCTGAGCATGTGCGAATCATGTACTTCGCCAACATGAACTTGACAGTACAAATGGTGTGAACAATAGTTAAATATATATATCTAGATATTTCAAATAAAATAATTTCAACTTACATCCATTTTCTTTAAACATATAGCTCAAAAAATTACAGGTGACATGATAGAGAATTCAAATAAAATTGTTGAATGGTGTCAAAATCATTTTACTAGTCTGGACACCAAATATTAAATTTTTTTATTTTGGCGAAGTGAAAGGTAATTTATATTTTGTTGGAAAATTCAAAATCAAAATTCAATTTCGTGTTCATCTATGTTATCGTAATTATTGATCTAAAAATGTGCAACTTTCATTTCATATTTATAGCATATATAAAATGATCTAATCCTTACAATTGTCAAAGGATTGTTGGTATTAGAAGTTTACATAATTTGATGAGTACCAGACAACATAAGCCTCTATTGATTCAAGTAAGAGAAAAATTATGGTTTTGTGCTGACTACATTGAGGACAATCCAATGATTCAATGTGGGAATATTGCAAATGGATGTGTTTCATGATGGGATATGAAGGATTTAATCAGAATTCCTCCTTATGAAGATTATAACATTGACATAAACATTCATGATCCTATATATTCTCCTGATTATGAGCATGTTTCTGATTTAGTTATTACAGGTGCATGCACATACATGTAATTTTATTTAAATTTAATTTATTATACTTTGGATTTGAATTTAATAGAATCTAGATTTGTATAAGTGATATTTAAACTGTGGTTGCGAATCCTGACAATGCGGAAAGTGTAGATTATTCTACTAAGGTGCACGAAAGAAAAATTCAAGTTGCCAGAAGAAGTTGTAGATGGTGATGGATAGTCATATCTGACTGGTTTAGTTGTTATTGAAGGAACATATTATCAGCAAATAAATATAGACAAAAATGGTGTTCAATTTATTGAATATATGTCTACCCAAAAAGTTCTACATTACAATCACTTGGTTATAGAAACAAAGTTGCAATTTGAGACATTGAAAAAAAGAGGATGTGGCAATCAAAAGCGGAGGTTGCCTATAGAAGAACAAGAAAAACCTTTGGAGATAATAAAAGACAGAGAGGATCTAGACTATATGTATCAGGAGCTTTAGGATAAAATTCTTTTTTTAGCTCTTGTACTTTCATATTTGAACTCGACAGTTTGAAGTCTTATTTAATGTATTGGATAATACATATATGCTATTGAACTCTACAGTTTCAACTCTATAGTTATGCATGCTTGGTAAATTGTGTACTATTTTATAATCTATATTTTGATGGTTCAATGGTTTTAATATATAGATTTTATGTATGTTGTTTTATATTTATGTTTTCATGTGCATGCTTTGATTTATGACCTCCCCTTAATACATCCCCTTAAGATATCCCATTTTTAAATTACTTTAAATTACTTAAATGACATTGTTTAGATTAGTTAATTGTATTTTTATGGTTCAATGAGTTTATTATATAGCTTTTATATATGTTGTTATAGATTTATGTTTTGATGTGTATTCTTTGATGTATGACCTCCCCTTAAGACATCCCCTTTAGATATCACTTTTTTTAAATTACTTAATTGATATTGGTTAGATTAGTCAATTGTATTTTACTGATTCAATGAGTTTATTATATAGCTTTTATGTATGTTGTTATAGATTTATGTTTTGATGTGTATGGTTTGATGTATGACCTCCCCTTGAGACATCCCCTTAAGATATGCCTTTTTAAAATTACTTTAAATTACTTAAATGACATTGTTTAGATTAGTTAATTGTATTTTAATGGTTCAATGAGTTTATTATATAGCTTTTATGTATGTTATTATATATTTATGTTTTGATGTGTATGCTTTGATGTATGATCTCCCCTTAAGACGTCCCCTTTTAAATTACTTTAAATTTTTTACATGACAAATTATTTAGATTACTTAATTATATTTTAAAATGGTTCAATGGTTTTAATATATATGTTATGTGCATGTTTTGATGTGTATGCTTTGATGTATGATCTCCCCTTAAGACATCCCCTTAACACCTCCCCTTAAGCCATGATATTAATTAGATTACTTAATTATATTTTAATTGTCCATTACATTAGTTAAGGTTGTACATGATCTAACATGTATACAAATAACTCTAAATATGAAATAAAACATTCACATACATACATACATACATACATACATACATACATACATACATACATACACACACACA